>ML279711.1:0-166220 GCA_005239495.1 Nicotiana undulata
GCCACCATGAAGAAGACTGCTGAAGGTGTAGATGTACCAAAGACTAGGGCTGATTGCACTGCGAAGGATCTGAAGAAATGGGAGAAGAATGCAAAGGCAAAAAAATGGCTAGTGTGTGGACTAGGTCCAGACGAATATAGCAGAATCCAAAGTTGCACCACAGCCAAAGAAATCTAAGATACCCTACAAGTAGCCCATGAAGGAACACCTTAGGTAAAAAGGTCTAGAAGTACTCTACTATACTCTCAGTATGAAAACTTCACTATGAAAGAAGGAGAGGCAATACAAGAGATGTACACAAGGTTCACAACCTTAACAAATGAACTTAAGTCTCCTGGTAGAGCAATTCTTGAAGAAGACAGGGTAGAGAAGATCCTCACTAGGGTCTTGCCAATTTCCTGGGAAAGCAAGATCACTGCTATCCAAGAATCCAAAAATATGGCAACCCTCAGATTGGACGAATTGATTGGAAACCTTACTGCTTATGAACTCAGAAGGCAGACAATGAAAATGGATGCTTCAAAGAAGGAGAAAGGTCTAGCACTAAGGATCACTGAGGGAGCAGATCTGGAGGATGATGAGATGGCCATGATTACCAAAGAATTCAGAAACTTTCTCATGAGGAAGAAGGGCATCTCTAAGGGAGGAAACTACAACAAAGCAAAAGCTTCAGAAAGTCCAACCAATGAGGGATGCTACAAGTGTCGAAATAATGACCACCACATCAAGAACTGTCCTCAGTGGGAAGTAGAATGGAAAAGGGAGAGATTTGAAAGAAGGAACAGGAAGAAGGAACTGGTCCAACCCAAGAAAACCACAACACAGACTATGGTTGTTGCTTGGGGGGAAAGTTCAGATGAAGAATCATAAGATGGTGAAAATGAAGAACAAGCGCTCATGGCAATTGGAGAATCTGATGAGGAATCATATGAAGAGCTAGAGGTAAGTATCTCCCATCTTAAAAACAAAATAAAATTCCTATCTAAAGAAAAACTCTCTGAGTTGCTACTTGATTTCATGGAGGATTCTGAAGAAAGAACAACTCACTAAAGAATGTACAATGCTAAAAACAAAATTCTTGAACCTGGAAGTCAGGGTAAGTGAATCTGAAAAGAAACACATTGTCCTGGTGAACCAGATTCATCCACTCAAAACTGAGATTCTAGAGCTAAAATCTTAAAACTTAAAATTGAAGCTAGGATCCAGTAAAAAGGTAGTTGATCATTCTCATACCATGCTGGAAGAAAATGTTGGAAAACTAAAAGATGAGATGTATGCCAAGGATGAACAGATAAGGACACTTAAAGTAAAACTTGGTAAAGTCAAACATGAGTTAGAAAGAACTTGTAAATTGAATAAATCCTCTGATGCCTTGACTTGGCTTCAAGAAAATCATAGTAGCAACCGGAGAGGGCTTGTCTTTGGGAGTCAATTGCTCAAGTGGGATCCCAAAAGCAAGTATCTCACTCTTCCTGAAAATAAAATATGTACCCTCTGTGGTAAGACTAGCCACTACAAAATTGAGTGTACTGTAAGAGAGCAGGCCAGTCGAAAAAATGAGAGGTTTGTTAAAAAGAAAAATTGGTTACCAAATTGGGCCAGAAAAAATTTAATTCATCCATTCTCTCATAGAAAAGGACCCAAACTAGTTTGGGTTCTTAAAACTAACCCCTGATTTCCTTTTGTAGGTACAAGTGAGAGGAAGCAGCCAAATTTGGTTTTTGGATAGTGGCTGCTCAAAGCATATGAGGGGGAACAAGGAATAGTTCCTTTCACTTGAAAACCTCAAAGGAGGAAATGTCTCCTTTGGAAATGGAAAGAAAGGTGAAATTAAAGGGGTTGGAAAAGTAGGTAAGGATCAAACACGTTTCATCGAACATGTGTACTTGATAGATGCCTTAAAATACAGCATGATCAGTGTGTCACAATTGTGTGACAGATGTAACCTGGTTGCTTTCACTTCCACAAAATATTTTGTGATTAACTTGCTTAATGACAAGATTGTTTTGCAGGGAAAGAGAATGAATAATATCTATGTCATAGACTTGACCACATTGTCTGAAAATGAACTCACTTGCTTGAGTATTTTGGAGAGTGATCCCCTCCTTTGGCATAAACAACTTGGTCATGCAAGTCTAAATCAGCTTAACAAATTAGTCTCTAAGGACTTAGTGGTGGGACTCCCTAACATTAAGTTCAAGGAAGACAAAGTTTGTGAGGCATGTGCAAGGGGGAAGCAGGTAAGATCCTCATTCAAAAGTAAGAAAATGATCAGTACCACCAGGACGTTGGAACTGGTTCATCTGGATCTGTGTGGTCCAATGAGAACTCTGAGCAGAGGTGGTAAGAAATATGTGATGGTGCTAGTTGATGATTATTCAAGGTTCACTTAGACCTTATTTCTTACATCTAAGGATGAAGCATTTGATATGCTCACCTCAGTTGTTAAGAAAACTCAAAATCAGTTAGGACATCAACTAGCATCAATAAGATTGACATGGTACTAAATTTGAGAATGCAAAGTTTGTTGAGTTCAATGATGAACATGGTATCAATCACAACTTTTCTGCCCCTAGAACCCCACAACAAAATGAGGTTGTGGAAAGAAAGAATAGAACTCTTGAAGACATGGCAAGAACCATGCTTCTTTCTAGCAAACTACCACACAGCTTCTGGGAAGAAGCAATAAACACTGCTTGCTATATAATCAATAGATGCATGACCAGGCCACTGGTAGAGAAGACTCCTTATGAATTACTTAAAGGGATAAATCCCAACATATCCCATCTTAGGGCTTTCGGATGCAAGTGCTTTGTGCACAATAATGGAAAAGATTCCCTAGGTAAATTTGATCCCAGAAGTGATGAGGGAGTATTCTGGAGATATTCATCACATAGAAACGCCTATAAAGTGTACAATAAAAGAACTATGTGTGTAGAAGAGAGTGTGCATGTTGTCATTGATGAAACTCACTCTTTCTGAGAGACATGAACCAGAAAATGAGGAGCTTGGACTGGTGAGAAGCAGTGAACACATTGAAGCAGTCATGGGAGATGGAACAGGTGATGGACCAGGTCCAACTACCCCAAGCAACATGACAGGGGGAACTCCACATGTGAACCCTGGCCCTGATCCTGTTCCACAACAACAAGACACCATAGAATCATCCAGAAGTGAACAATTGGTGCTCAAACCACACAGATATCAAAGTTCTCACCCTCTTGAGAACATCATAACAGATTTGTCATCCGGAATCAAAACAAGAGCCTCCTTGAAAAATCTGTGTGTGTTTGATGCCTTTCTATCCTTAATCGAACCAAAGAACATTGGTGAAGCCCTACAAGATGCTGATTGGGTAAATGCCATGCAAGAAGAGCTGAATCAGTTTGAAAGAAGTCAAGTATGGCACTTGGTACCCAGGCTACTAGACAGATAAGTGATTGGCACAAAGTGGGTCTTCAGGAACAAGCTCGATGAGGATGGAATTGTTACAAGAAACAAGGCCATACTGGTTGTTCAAAGGTATAGTCAAGAAGAGGGAATTGACTATGATGAGACCTTTTCCCCTGTGGCAAGCCTGGATGCAATCAGACTTCTTATAGCATTTGTTGCACACATGGAATTCACTCTCCATCAGATGGATGTTAAGAGTGCCTTTCTCAATGGCTATCTGAAGGAAGATGTATTTGTCAAACAACCTCCAGGATTTGAAAGTAAGGAGTCACCTGACTATGTATACAAACTTGACAAGGCTCTTTATGGTCTCAAACAAGCACCTGGATCCTGATATGAGTGATTGTCAAAATTCCTACTAGAACATGGGTACAAACAAGGACAGTACCTTGTTCTTAAAAGAAAAGGGTAAGAATCTCCTGATTGTGCAAATATATGTGGATGATATCATATTTGGGGCAACCTCTGAAAAACTGAGTAAGGAATTTGCTATACTTATGGGGAGTGAGTTTGAGATGAGTATGATGGGTGAGCTAAACTTCTTCTTAGGCTAGAAAATCAAGAAAAACCCCAATGGAATAATGATCCATCAACAAAAGTATATGAAAGAACTGCTCAAGAAGTTTAAAATAGAGGATTCAAAGGAAATAGACACCCTCATAGCCACAACTACGAAACTGGATGTGGATGAACCTGGTTCATCTGTTGATCAGAAGCTATACAGAGGGATGATTGGTTCCTTACTATATCTCACCGCCAGCAGACCTGATATTGTGTTCAGTGTGGGATTGTGTGCGAGGTTTCAGGCAAATCCAAAGGAATCCCACCTATCTGCAGTAAAACGAATCTTGAGATATTTGAAAGGCACTACTCACTTATGCCTTTGGTATCCTAAAGGTAGTAATTTTGACCTTGTAGGTATGCTGATGCTGATTATGCAGGTTTCCTGGTTGACAGGAAAAGTACTTCAGGCATGGCTCACTTTTTGGGCTCCTGCCTTATGTCTTGGGCCACCAAGAAACAAAATTCAGTAGCCTTGTCTACTGTTGAGGATGAATATGTGGTTGCAGCCTCATGCTGTGCTCAGTTGCTATGGATCAAGCAACAACTCATGGACTTTGGTATAGATGTGGGATGCATTCCTATTTTCTGTGATAACACTAGTGCAATTAGTATGACGAAGAACCCGGTTCATCATAAGAGAACTAAGCACATAGATGTTAGACACCATTTCCTAAGGGATAACTATGAAAAAGGAATGATCTCAATCGAATTTTGTGCTACTGATCACCAAATTGCAGATATTTTTACTAAAGCACTAAGTAGGGAGCATTTTGAGAGAAACATGCTTGAATTAGGGATGATTAAGATCACCTAATTGAAAAACAAAAATGAAAAAAAAATGAATTTTTTTTTGGCTAGAAAATTTTAAATTAGGTACTTAACCAGACTAATCATTGCTCAGTATCATGTCTTTATTGCTTACTCTCTTGCCATGTATTAATATGATTCCCTGGGTGCTAATGATGTTTCTCTATCATTGTAAATTAAGGCAAATTACAGATTTTAACATGATGAACCTGGTTCATCCATGCAGGTTCATCTGACAGACAAGGTACGTCCTCATCTCCATACACTTATTAAATTAATTACAGGCATACATGAGCAGGAATCTATCTATATTTGGTTCAATTCAAATTCTTAATACTTATCCAAATTGAACCAGTTTCAAGATAAGGCTAGAACACGCTATGCATCAAGTGCATAAAGGCTGCTGGGGCATTGGTCAGCCCAAATGACATGACAAGAAACTCATAGTGACCATACCTGGTCCGGAAGGCAGTCTTCGGGATGTCGGGCTCCCGAATCTTCAACTGATGATAGCCAGAACGCAAGTCAATCTTGGAAAATACCCTGGCACCCAGTAACTGATCAAACAAGTCATCTATGTGAGGCAAGGGATACATGTTCTTCACCGTAACCTTGTTCAACTGCCGATAATCAATACACATACGCATAGAACCATCCTTCTTCTTCACAAACAACACTGGTGCACCCCAAGGTGACACACTAGGCCGAATTAACCCCTTATCTAGGAGTTCATGAAGCTGCTCCTTTAATTCCTTCAACTCCGCTGGTGCCATACGATAAGGTGGAATATAAATAGGCTGAGTGCCTGGCACCACATCAGTACTAAAACCAATATCCCTGTCAGGTGGCATGCCTGGCTAGTCTACAAGAAACACGTCCGGAAAATCACGGACCACAGGAACAGAATCAATAGCGGGAGTGTCGCCACTGACATCCCTCACAAAAGCCAAATACGATAAACACCCTTTTTCCACCATACGCTGAGCCTTCAGGTACGAAATCACCCTGTTAGGCACATACACAGAAGAAACTCTCCACTCAACCCTCAGAACTCCTGGCATAGCCAAGGTCACGGTCTTAGCGTGACAATCAAGAACATCATGACACGGAGATAGCCAATCCATGACCAATATCACGTCAAAATCAACCACGCTAAGTAACAATAGGTCCACTCGGGTCTCCAGACCCCCAATAGATATCACACACGACTGATACACACGGTCCACAATAATAGTATCGTCCACCAGAGTCTACACATGAACAGATGTAACTAAAGACTCACGGGGCATATCCAGAAAATGGGCAAAATATGACGAAACATAAGAATATGTGGAACCAGGGTCAAATAGGGCCAAAGCATCTCAGTGATAGATTGAGATAATACATGTGAGCACTGCATCGGAGGCCATAACATCTGGCTTGGCTGGAATTGCATAGATACGAGCCTGCCCTCCACCTGCTCGACCTCCCCCTCTAGGGCGGCCTCTAGCTGACTGACTCCCACCCCTAGCTGCCTGGGTGTGTGGTGAAGTAACTGGAACTAAAGTCGAAGGCTGGCTTCTCGACTGAGATGGACCTCCAAGAAGATGAGGGCAGTGCCTCCTCATGTGCTTGAACTCTCTGCACTCATAACAACTCCCTAGTGCGGGAGATGGGGACTAAAGGGAACCCCTGGATCCAGGATATCCACTAGAAGAACCATGCACGGAGGAACTCTGAATAGATGGTGCTCGACATAAAATCTGGGCTGGAAGAGCACCGAATGAAGAACGGCCCGAATGAGAACTGCGAGGACCCTGCCCCGAGGATGCACCACTATAAGCTGGGCGAACTGGCTGAGGAGGCCTGAATGGGTGGCCTCTACCATGCTGAAACTTCCATTTGGAAGGAGCACCACTTAAACTACCAGATCCACGAGGCCTCTTGTCCTCTCTCTCTTCTCGCTCCTAACGGCGAACTGACTCAATGTCCCGAGCGATATCAACAACCTGCTCGAAAGTAGCACCTGATACCCTATCCCTAGTCATCAAAATATGAAGCTGAGAAGTGAGTCCATCCATGAACCTCCTGATCCTCTCCCTATCAGTAGGTACCAACTCGGTAGCATGACGATCTAACTCTGAAAACCGCATCTCATACTGCATCACTGATAACTCCCCCTGACGCAGTTGCTCAAACTGCCTACGTTGCTCCTCCCTGTGAGACTGGGGAACATACTTCTCCAAGAATATACTGGAGAACTGCTGCCAAGTAAGGGGTGATGCACCTACAGGCCTACGCCTCTCATAAGACTCCCACCAAGTAAAAGAAGCCCCGAAAAACTGAAAAGTAGCAAACGAGACCCTACCGGTCTCCAGTATCCCTGCAGTACGAAGCATCTTCTGACACTTTTCCAAAAAACCCTGGGCATACTCGCCCTCAGCACCACTGAATGTCGGAAGCTGAAGTCTACTAAATCTCTCCAACCTGCGCTGCTCGTCATCTGGCATGGATGGAACCACAAAACCTTGAACTGGGGAAACCGGCTGAGCTGGAGCTTCCACTGGTGTATGAAGTTCCTGAGTAA
Organism: Nicotiana undulata; assembly: GCA_005239495.1. Taxonomy (NCBI): domain Eukaryota; kingdom Viridiplantae; phylum Streptophyta; class Magnoliopsida; order Solanales; family Solanaceae; genus Nicotiana; species Nicotiana undulata. The sequence continues at coordinate 7,391 of ML279711.1, forward strand.
CCTGCTCAGGTGTCCGGGCAGCTGGAGCCTGAGTGCCTCCTGAGAAGTAGCGGCAGTAGTAGAAACAGCGAGTTCCTGAGCAAGACTGGTGCATACGGTCAAAATATGAGCTAGGGTCTCTTGAAGACTCTAAATAACAATAGGCATTGTCGGTGCCTGAACCTGTTCCGCTGGAATATCTGCGGCGGGAACCTGATCCTGAATGGTAGGCGAGTCTGCGGGTACTGCCCCGGCTCCTGCACGGGCTACTCCCCTACCTCTACCACGGCCTCGACCTCGGCCTCGACCTCTCGCTGGTCTAGTTGGTGTCTGGTCGCCCTGATTAGTAGCGCGTGTCCTCACCATCTCTGTGAGAATGAAACAACAGAAGTTTTAGATTTCCAGAATCGACAGAATGGCACGACAAAATTCAAGAAAATGAGGTTTTTCCTAAGGGTTTCGTAGCCTATCGAAGATAAGTACAGACGTCTCCGAACCGATCCACAAGGCTCTACTAAACCTGCTCATGATCGTCGAGTCCTATGTAACCTAGGCTCTAATACCAACTTGTCACGACCCCAAACGCATTACTGGCCATGAGGGCGCCTATCGTGAAACTAGGCTAGCCAACTAACACAAATGAAAATAACATTCCCTGTTTTAAATATAAATTCTCATATTCTATTAAAAATTCACTTTTTGAGACAAGTTCAACAACAATAATGACAAAAGCGATCGAATCTAACACCGCCGCAGACATCTGGAGTCAACTGTCATGAGCATCTAAAGTAGTAAATACACCATATGATAACGTGACTTTCCTAATACAAGTCCCAAAAGTAAGAGTAATGACAACTAGGAAAGGAGAAAGGCAAGGTGTGGACGACGAGCAGCTACCTCTATCCTCGATCAATCTCCAAGGCAAGCGGGAAATCAACTAGTGCGCTGAACCGGTACTTGGATCTACACATAAGGTGCATGGAGTAACGTGAGTACGCCAACTCAGTAAGTAACAACTGTAACTAAAGACTTAAGTGCAGTGACGAGCATTTAAAAGTGATAATTTCATAAAAATATGTGCCCGTGAAAGCAAATAGAGTAAATCAAAAGTCTACATTTACCAAATACTTTGCAAACTCCAATTTTCCCATGTAAACTTGCATAAAACATTAACTCAAAGATTATTAAGGAGACTCAGTGTAAAGAAGAGTGAAAACAGTAGTTTAATATAAATATCAGCCCCTCGGGCACATTATCACTCATAAATAAGGTCTCTCAGTCACTTGTGACTCCACTACCATAAGTCAATGCTCACACTTAACACTCTCACTCAACAGGTACCATGTATACACATAACCGTTGCGGCGTGCTGCCCGATCCACATAACATACGCTGCGGCGTGCAGCCCAATCCAAATAATAGTCGACTGTGCCCACTGGGGATGTACAGACTTCGGAGGGGCTCCTACAACCCAAGCGCTATATTGTTGCGGCGTCCAGCCCGATCCAATATATATATATATATATATATATATATTGCTATGGCGTGCAACCCGATCCATATAATAAGATTGATTTGCAAAAAGCTTATGACTCTATGGAATTTCCATATTTAAGGCAAGTTATGAAAGAATTGGGATTCCCTCGATTATTCATATCTTAGGTAATGGAGTGCATACAAATAGTCAATTACTCCAACATAGTTAATGGAGAACCAACAGTATCCTTCAATGTTGCCACGGAACTACGGCAAGGTGACCCAGTGTCACCCTTCTTGTTTGCCATAGCAATGGAATATCTTAGTAGAAACCTGGCTAGTCTTAAGATGGCTAAAGAGTTCAATTACCACCCTCGATGTGCCAAGCAAGGGATTACACACCTTAGTTTTGCTGCTTTTTGCTAGAGGGGATTTGAAAACAGTGCAGGCAATTCAGCAGAAGTTCTACCCTTTCACTCTAGCTTTTGGGCTACAAAATAAATCTAAATAAAAGTGAAGCCTACTTTGGAGGGGTTACCTCAGACCATAGACGGCAAATACTGCAGTATTTAGGTTTCTCTGTCGGTGAATTTCCTGTCAAATACATTGGAGTACCACTGTCTACCAAGAAGCTTAGTGTTCTTCAGTGGAAACCTCTTATTTATAAAATGACTGACAGAACTACTTCTTGGACTGCTAAGACTTTGTCTTATGCTTGGAGAATTCAGCTAGTACTAAGTGTTATGTTTGGCAAACAAGCTTTCTGGGCACAATTGTTATAATACCTACAAAAGTGATCAAGCTTATTGAAGGATTGTATAGGTCCTACATATGGTCGGGGGTCAATGAAATTACAAAGAATGCATTAGTTGCTTGGGATAAAGTCTGCATGCCCAAAGTTGGGGTGGCATTAACCTCACTAACTTGAAACTTCGGAATAAAGCAGCAATAGAAAAGACTTGTTGGGACTTAGCACACAAGCAGGACAAGTTGTGAATTCGGTGGATACACACATATTATATCAAAAGCCAGCAGATCACTAACATGAAAATACCACAACAAGCTTGTTGGATGGTGAAGAAAGTTATTGAGGCTAAAGATGTACTGGAGAACAAACGCTTTGAGCAGCCACACAAAAGAAGTTTGATCAGACAAACCTACCTATCTTTTCTTGGTGACTATAGTCGAGTGGAATGGAAGATCTTAATATTCAACAATGCAGCACAACCAAAGGCAAGATTCACATTGTGGTTAATGCTGCATGGAAGACTGTTGACGTGTGATAGACTAAGTAAGTGGGGGATTGTTGTAGATAGTCAATGTGTGCTCTGCAGAATGCAAGAGGAAATGAGAGAACATGTATTTATGCAGTGTGAATATACAAAGAATATCTTAAACAAACTATTTCAATGGCTGCAAATACAGTATTTGGGAATAATGGATTAGCAGTAGTTCACACAATGGGCTATCAAATGCTCTAATGGGAAATCTCAACGGGCACAGGTGTTCAAAATTGTGTATGCAGAAGCAGTTCATTAAGTATGGATTGAAAGATACCTTCGAGTCTTTGAACACAAATCCAGAGTGTGGGAGCATATTGCAAAGAAAATTGCCTATATTTGTAGTGTTCGAGTAACACCTAAGAATATGTCTTTCATGCATAGCCTGTGTTTTTAAGGAGTATAGTATTTCTTTTTCTCATGAGTTCTGATAGCAAGTTGTGTAAGCTTTACTGTGGCTTTGTAATTTATTCTTGGTGATTAATAAATAGTTAGTTACCAAAGAGATATATATATATATGTGTGTGCGCGCGCGCGTATGTATGTATATGTATATTGAAAGTCTTTCTCCAATTTCAACACGAAAAAAATAATTTCTTCTCTTTTCTAATATCAATATTTTTAGTTTTTCATTGGCCGAGTCTATTTACTGGTTAGCGCTTTTGCTTCGCACTTATTTTCTGATTTTTATGATGTTGTTATTTTTTTCTTATGGTATCTATTGGTGGTAATGATATTGTCTCTTTTCGTCTTCTTGAGCCGAGGGTCTCTCGGAAACAACCTCTCTACTCCTCGAGGTAGGTGTAAGGTCTCCATACACACTACCCTCCCCAGACCCCACTAGTGGAATTTTACTAGGTTATTGTAATATCATTATTTTTAATTATGTCATAATCACATATACTATCTTCCAAAAGTTAGGCATTTCAGTTAGATTAATAACGAAGAGGAGTGAAATTATAAATTTGAAGGTTTCTACTTGAATCTGTACTGAAACTTGTATCTTGTCATATTTTATTGCGTAATCATGGCGAGAAAGACCTCTCAAATGAAAAGAAATCCGAGAAGAAATTTTTCAAAGATAAGCACACTAAGGAAGTAGCGCTCACCAACAAGCAGAAAGCTCTTAGCAAGAGAGCAATGGATCTTTCCACTTTACGTGGAATTGATATAGCAATTATAATTTTTCCAGTTACTGTTGAACCGTTTTTATTTGGTAATCCAAACGTAGAATCGGTCGTTGAGCGATTTTCACAAACAAAACAATCATTTTACCACATGTCAAGCCGTAAGACAACACGTGAAAAGGCCGAAGGTTGTGCAAAAAAGATAAAATGAAAAAAAAAAAAAGGAAAAGAAGGCAACAAATGAGGAGGAAAAAGGAAAATCTACATTGGAAATTTTCAAGCTAACTAGTTTGGAAAGACTTCAGAAGCTGATGCAACAGATTGACGAACTCGAAAAAGATTTGGCTGAGAAAATTGATGAGTTACAACAAATATAATGAATCTAAATAAGGTTTAGTGTGTTTCTTTTTAGTGATGATGTGTCTCAATGAATTTATTATTGTTCATTGTTTACATTTTGTTTCCTCCAATATATATTGCTTTCCAATATGCTCCTTATTTCTGCAACTTCTCCTTCAAACCAACATTTTCCTTTCTTATTTGGAGTACTAGTATTATTCTCATATTTCCAATATGCTCCTTATTTCTGACTATGGTTACTGCTTCTCTTTTCGTATTTCTTTATCATTAATATTGTGATTATGCGTTTCTTGAGCAGAGGGTCAACCAGAAATAGTTCCTCTACCTTTAAAAGGTAGGGATAAGGTCTTCGTATATACTATTCTCCCCATATCCCACTTGTAAAAATATAATGAGTATGTTGTTATCGTTGTTGTTGTTTACTTATTTTCACATCCCCACACACATATGCTATAAATCAAATGTAATTAATTGGGTTATTATACGTTATACATTATCAAATTTAGGTAATGGTAGTAGTGTTTCATAAGAATGTGATAAATTTAGATTATTTTTTGAGAAATTATTATTTTGTATCAACATGTTGTATGATTTAATTATACTTAGAGAAGACTGTATTATAAACTTTAATTTGATGAGTTGTTTAGTAGAGGTCTATATGTTACATCCAAATCTGTTGTATTTGGAAAGTTGTAGCTTTAAAACAAAAAAAAATGGGAAAGTTGAAGATTTGTGAATTAAAGTTGGAAAATTAGAAAGCAAGTCTTTATAAAAATAAATAAAAATTTCAAATATAAAACGATCCATCGAGAATTGATAAAGACTGGCCAAGCCAATTATGATACAGTGTTACAACTAAATACAACAACGACAACAATAACAATATACCCGGTAAAATCTCACTAGTAGGGTCTGTGGAAAATAATGAAACGCAGACCTTACTCCTACCCCGAAAAGGGTAGAGAGGACCTTTCCGGGAGACTCCCGGCTAACTTACAAGTAAATACAATCTTAGTAAACTAGAAAGGTGGAAAATTTTCACTAGATTTTAATTTGGGATTTTTACCTAGCTATATTATATTAGAAACTTATTTACTTATATTCTCTAGGTTTTGTAGTTTTTAATAATATCTAAGGTTTTCTTATAAATAGTATACATTGCTCCTTAAAATGCTCTCGCCCTATTATTAGTGCCTTCAATTAAGGGGTGAAATAATGCAATTACATCCTTTCCTTTTTTTTTCCCTTTCCTCTTCTCTCTCCCTTTTTTTTACATCAAAATCCCTTAATCCACGCCAAGAGTCTTCATCTTCTCTCTTCCCACCATTGATGACAACTTTATATTATTAAAAAATGAAGAAATATTTGAAAATTGTATGATAACTGTATCATAGTTGTATTTGAATTGTATCAGATACATTAATCATAAAACATAATTGTATCATACTTGTATCACAATTGTATCTAACTTGTATCTGGTACATTAATACCCAAAATAATACATGATACGATACTAATAAATTAATATACAATTATCATATATTTGTGATACAAACTGTAAAAACATCTGCTTGTAACAATATATAATGAATATACAATCATCATACATTTGTAATACAATTCCTGCAACAATTATGATACATATACAATTATTATACAATCGCGATACATTTCTGAAAAATCATAATACAATTATGATCTTCATCTTCTTCAAGTTTCAATCACAACTCTACACTACAAATCTCATATAATCATATTACAATTGTACTAGTATTGTATCGAGTATTATTTTGGGTATTAATGTATCGTATACAAGTCACATACGATAAAGATTATAGAAAGAAAGAAAACGAAATCTTAAATGTAGGGAGAGTTTTTAGGAATTGGCTAAAATTAAGGGACCTTAAAATTTTTTCTTTTATAAGGTTTTGTATATAACTTGTAAATATAGATATACGAAACAATTAATAAGGAACCTAAATAAAAGTGGTAAACAAGTTTCTATTATAATATAGCTAGGTAAAAATCTATTTAAATTTGATGATTGCCGAGTACGGAAAATGGTCAAATATATCCTTGCACTATGAGAAAAGGTTCAAATATATCCCTCGTTATACTTTCGGTTCAAATATATCCCTGTCGTAATACTATTGGTTTAAATATACCCCTCTTCCGTTAAGTTTGCCCAAGGTGGACATATTTGATGAGGTGGTTGCCACGTGGCATGCCACCTCAGCGCCCCTAACCCATTTTATCCCTCCCCTATATTTGTTTTTCCACCACTAAAATTTTCTTCGAGGGAAAGGAAAGTTTAGTGATGGAAAAAAAATAATAGAAGGGAGGGGTAAAATGGGTTATGGGTGCTGAGGTGGCATGACACCCACCTCATCAAATGTTAGTGTCACGTAGGACTGGATGTCCACCTAGGACAAACTTAACGGAAAAGGGGTATATTTGAACCAATAGTATTAAGCAAGAATATATTTAGACCGAAAGTTTAACGAGAAATATATTTAAATATTTTCACATAGTATAAGGGTATATTTGGCCCTTCGTCAGTGCCAAGTAGCACCAAAATAAATTTGTCGATGTATTTGGACAACCATTGAGGCGAAGGTGAGAAAAAATAATTTGAAATTAAAGTTTGGAAGAAAAAGAGTAAGGTAATTTGTTGTGTTTGGAAAGTTGTAACTTTAGAAAAAGAAAGTTTTCAAAAATTTAAGATTTGTGAGTTGAAAAACGAAAAGCTAGAACTTGTTAGAGCAATGATGTTAAAAAGAAATTCAAATACAAAATGATTCATTGTGAAACAGCAAATGCTGACGAAGCCTGTCAACCACACTATTATTAAGATACGACAAAAATTCCTACGGGAAAGAACAACATAAAAAATTATTTTTCGATATAACAACAACAATAATATACTCAATATTATCTCATACCGTAAGGTGTGAGAGTAGTGTGTACGCAGATTTTACTCATACCTTATGAGAATAAAGAAAAATTATTTTTCGATCTATCGAAGAATTTGAACACGGTAGCTCAATGAATCTCGAGTCAATCGCAGGGGCGGAGTCATCCCCACGGTTCGGATACGGTCGAACCCTATTGCTTTAATCTAAATCTTATATCTATCTTATTAAATTTATTAAAAATATACAAATTATTAATTTAGAATCCGATAACTTAAAAGAACTTAAATCCCGCACTTATAAGTCTTAAATTCTACCTCCGCCTCTGATCAATCGGAGACAAATAGCTATTGTTAACCAGGAGTTCAAATTAAAGGTGTCTAACGGGTGGGCCGGACCGGGCCGGGTAGATATTTTTTTGAATCGGACGGGTTGGGGGTACGGGCCGGTTCCGGTTAATTGTTAACGGGTTCGGATTTATCCGGGTAAAAAGTAACTCGTACGGGTAGGGGTTTAAGGGGTCGGCCCGAGCCGGGTTACAGGTATTTCATTATTTTCAAAAAATTAAAAAAAAAAAAAAATTTAGCCATTGTACCGGTCCGGTCCGGTCCGGGCCCGTTAAACCGATACACGACACTGTTCACATGGACCGGGTTTGACCGGTCCGGTTAACCGTTAAAAAAAATAAACCGACCAACCCCTCTAACCCCCCTCCCCAGCCCCACCCGGCCCCCTATGAACCGAGCCGGTCCGGCCGGTTTTAGCCGGTCTGGGCCGATCCGGTTACGGGTCAACCCGCTCCGTTAGACATCTTTAGTTCAAATCCTTCTCTTTCTTCACCTTAACCTAACTAAGCAGTGTTAATGACAAATTTTTTACTTGAAGTACATATTCAATCAACAAAAAGAAAGAACAAATTCAAGTTAAAATTCAAATTTGCTCTCCACCACATAAAATACCAATTTATAAGTTGAAACATTATTTCTTAATCAAAGTTTACCTATGTTGCTCGAATTTTAAAAGATGTTGCAATATACGTATTGAATACTCCAATAGTACTAGCATATATCAAGTGATACTTCACAAAATTCGACCAACATATACATATTGACATCTTCTAAAAGTATCGACACATACCCAAATAATATTTTTAAAGAATTTGAACAACACGCCGACATTTTAAGAGTTCGAACATCACAAATATCATAAGTGAATCACCTATGCTGCTTGGATTCTTAAAGAATGTTGTTGGGTCAGATTATTCAAAAGTAATTAATATATACTTATACTAATGGGTATGAGTGTCAATGGTTCGATTCAGTCGGTTTTTTTATAAAACTTGTACCATATTAAATTTCCGGTTATTCCATTTTGTCCAAATCATCACGATTTCTCTTCGGTGTTGGTATGGTTCAGTTAAGTAATCGGTATTTTTTTAAAATATCATGCAAGAGTCGCTAGTCGAAGTTAGGATGCGATAATGTGTACTTGCATAGGACTTTGGCCATAGTCTCTCAATAATTTTACTATTTTAAAAGTGACGATCAAAGGAACATAAAAGATGCCCAGAATAGATATTCATCTCATTATTCAATTGTAGCGTAAAACATATTAAGTAAAAACAAGAGAAATATAAATCATACAAGTGGAAAGATACTAATCGAGTTGGGACTCAAGAATAGAACTTATTAAAAGATTAGTATCCAGCAAGAGAAATCTAAATTTTGCGAGAGAAAAAATATTCAATACCTTGTGGCTTGCTATTGGAGATCGCCAAAATACCTAGTGGCTTGCTATTCGATATGAGTAGTAAAATAGCTTTGGAAGTTGGGACTTTGGATATTAGTTATTTCGATCACATGTACAATTTCCATAATCCTGAGACCCAAGAAAAAAACCTTAATGCTATGTTAGTTTTAAACTTAGTATATAAAATATATTTTTATATATAACTTTATTTGGTACGGTTCAGTACTTTTTTTATTTATTTTATAAAATTTAAAACTTAACCATATTATTCAGTACAATTATAAGTTTATATAAAAAAAACTATGGTTTTATTAAAATAACCTAATAACCTATTTGGTACGGTCGGTTTTGTTTTACCAAAAAAGTGTTAAACCTTTTCTTAAACGAATTAATAAAGAAATAGAGGGTGAATCATAGTTAAAGATAATAACTACTAGATCTGAAGATTTAATATGTTGACGACGTAGGATCGTGTCCGAAAATATTAAATGTTGATTAACCGTGCCCAATGATTGTCAATGAGTGCAGTAAAGAGAATGTGGAATGAATGCAGATAATGTCGATAAATGTAATAAGGAGGAATTTATCACCCAAATATTAAATGACTTGGATGATTCTCCTTCCTGACAACAACGTGGGATAATATCAAATAAAGATGAACACGAGACCCTTGGATCTTATGAGCGAAAAGGTATATCAAGAACAATGGAATCAGTAGATAAGACAAGTTTTGTATATATTCTTTGTAGTCAACTTTTACAATGTGCTCTTATCATAAAGTGAAGATCCCCTCTTTGTTCTTTATCTTTTCCTATTTATTGGGGATATTCTTAAGAAACCTTAAAAAGTACAACTGAAGGAATATCCAATGGAATATTCCTTCGCTCTATCCTAAACTTATTTTATCGTTACTTTCGCATGTTCTTTACTCGACCTCGGCACTAATCCTTCCTAAGATGACTCCTCTCCATTGAGTCATGGTCGGCTTAATCCTCGACCTTGTCCATTACAGTTCAATCCAAATTTTGTCCAATACAGTTAGTCCCTCTACTTGTTGAGGTCGTAGTTTTGAACGTCCTTGATGAGCGGACTCTGCCTGCAATCGTTCAGAGAAACTTTGGTCGTGATGGTTGGATTGAATCAGCCGAGGTCGAACTGGTGGATGTTAGTGGGGCTACGATTGGTGTGGATAATGTAGGATGGAGTCATGACCACGTGCGTCATCATTACGCGTCTTCCCAACGCAGTGTATGTGCTTCTGTCGCCCCAATTTTGGTGTCATTGACGGCTCTTTGCCTCGATTCTGATGTCATCTAATCCTATAAATAAGGGAGAGGGGCTTCCCTTTCGAAGCTTTCAACATTTTCCATTTTGCATGCATATAGTCCTTCTTTGATCTTCTTCTCTTATCTCCGTTTCCGATTTCTTGCAGCTTCTGCAATTTCCGTTTCCGGTCTCTTCCCTGGTTGATACTTTATCTCTCTTACTTCATTGCACATACTTTACTACGTAAATATGTCAACTTCTTCTCATATTCACGACGGAGTTTCCGATGTCACCCCTATATCTGTGGTTATTCCTCCCGGTGGTGGGGAGTCCCCAGTTGAGGAGGAAGACAACTTCCCCCCTATGGAGGAAGTGGTTCCTAAGAACCCTTCGGTCAGAAATGACTTCCCTAAGGAACCTGCCCCCGCTCCTGCTCATGAGCTTTCTGAGATGGAGCCGGATGAAATAGCCGACCTCCGGTCCAAATATCGTATTCCTTCTCACGTCGAAATTGTTTCGGTGGGAGGCGATATGGTACAGGTTCATCGGCCAGGATATTGTGCTTTTTATGTTTACCCATTTCTAATAGGTTATTCTCTTCCTCTCCCCCGGCTAGCAGAGGAGTTCTACCGCGTTTTACAACGTCTGACCGGCACAACTCTCCCCTTATTTATATAAGGTTTTTCTGATGTTGGCAAAGTATTCAGAGCTGGACGGCTGTGAGGTCAATATATGCCACTTGCTGCATCTATTCTCGCCTAGTTTTTATAGAGGCACTTTGATACACCTATGACATCGTAGGACCAAAGGGTTGGTGGCCGGGATGGATGATAAGGTGAATCGGCGGTTCTGGCACAAATACTTCTTCGTCAAGACCGAGCATGTAGCGGCGGATCCGACCAGGTTGCCTGAGCAGTGAAATTACAATAGTAAGTATCTCGTCTTACGTTCATTGTTTTCTCTTTTCTCCCTCTTTTTCTTTCGCTCTTCGACCTACTCATAGTTTTCTTGTTTTTAGTTGTGAGGCGTTCTCCTTCTCTCGTCTTGGATATCGAAGATTGGGTGGCTCACGTGTTACCCCATACCGTGAGGATACGCGATTGGGCGTCCTTCCACAAACACTTTGGACCCAAGTCTTCATCCCGTAAGTGTCCTACTCTCCGACTTACCACCATTCACTATCGTCCTTTGACGTGACCTTCCTTTGGTACTAGATCGGCGAGTTTCCAAAAAGGCGAAGGCTCCAGTCCTCTCCTTTCGCCAGGCGGTGACCTCGACCGCGATGTAATTTACTCTAGTTGAGTCTGTACGAGATCAGACTCAAACTCCGCAAATGAGTCCCTCAAGTTGTTGTTGTCGTTCTAGATGAGATCTCTTGTTAGCCGATCTTCCATCTTGTTGACGAGTCATCTCGTGGTGAGGAGGCATCGCTGAGGAAAATATGGAGGGTGGATATTGGGAAGGTCGTTGTCGCTGACGAGCCGGTGAGAGTTAGGGCTTTTGAGGCGAAATCACGGCCTTCACTAGCCGTGGAGGCCGCTTTTATGACGGGCGTTGCTATGGAGACAAGGCCCTCTGAGGTTGAGGGGGTTCGTGGCAGTGGAGAGCTTATGCGGGTTGCTGAAGGTGGATCATCATCAACGGCTGGGAGAGGTAGATCCGTTCATGTAGGAGATGACGATTCTAGCTCAGACATCGACCCTAAGGAGGTGCGGACTTTTGTGGAGAGAGCTACTCGTGTGGAGATAAGGACGGAGGGTCCTCATCGGCACATAGTCATTCCCGTGAACTATAACCTCCTGGTCGACTTTGAACGGGCGGCGCCGTCCTTTGCTCCTTTGTGTGCGGAGGCTGAAAACAAGACGTTGTTGACGCTGAATGATACAGACCTGTCTTTAGGCATATCGAGCATGGCCTTGCGGGTGAGTTTTTACTTTTTTCTCCTAATTTTATATGTTTATTCTGGCTTACTTGCCTTATTTTGCACGTTAGACTCTCATCTTGGAGATCGAGCTCGACCGACGAGAGCAGGTGAGTGTGACTCTCTATAGGAGGATGAAGTCTAAGTATAGGGAGTACCGTACCAAGTATCGGAAGATGGTCAAGAGTGTTCGCGAGGATGGCCAATTCCAAGTGTTGTGTGATGAGATTGAGAGGAAGGACGAGGAACTAAAGGAGAAAGATAAGGAGATCATGAGAGTCATCGGCCGATGCAGCGTGTTGGAGGAGACGCTGAGGTCTAAGGAGAATGAGCTCGAATTGAGTAAAGGGGTGATGTCTGAGAATGCAGATCTCTAGGCGCAATTAGCGTCTCTAAAGTTTGAGTTTGAACAAAGTGAGGCCAGGGTCACCGACTTGAGGGTGGAATTGAGCGTTAAGGTCGCAAAGCTGAACCTAGCGGACAAGGACAATAAGGCCACCGTGGCGGAGGCAACAGATTTGGAGGGTGCCATGCGCGTTTGTAGGTTAGAGCGGGCTAGTGAGGCAGAGACGTCAGCGCTCAAGGTGGAGAGGTTGGAGGAGTGGGTCGATAATTTGGGGTGGGGGAGTTATTTGGGCTGATGAGAAGGTCCTCATATTGAAGGCCAAGAAGGAAGAACAGCCGGCCCAACCGTCTACTTCTCATACTTCTGCCGATCCAAGTGTATCACGGGAGTTGTACGAGATGTGGGTTCACACTGAGGCTCAACTCGACGTGTACAAGTATTTGAAGGCCATCGGGAAGGTTTTCGAGGCAGAGCTTGAGGGCGTTCATGTCAAGACATGTGCAGCTCGTAAAGCTTGCGGTTACGAGCCTGGTACACCTGGTGGGGACGATAATGACAACGCCGTAAATGGGCTTGCCTCTGATCCTTGGTATGATGACGAGTATGCTAATGGGGATGATGCCGCGTGAAGCCTTTGTACTTAGTTTTTTTTTTGCTTAGCTATTTTTGTGAGGTCGTCCTCGAGCCCTTTGTAAAAAGTGATGTAATCCAACAGCTGAAATGGAACAATTACCCTTATGCTTTGTGTTTTCGGATTCATGTTCTCTCTTTTTTCGTTTGCTATGTGGGGAAGTCCCTGAGTAATGTTATTTTTGGAGGGGTCGAACATAGACCGACTTGAGGTCGAATATAAGTTAGCTCGAACGAGGTCGAGGTTTGATAATTCGAGCGAGGTCGAATGTAAGGTAATTTGAGCGAGGTCGAATGTAAAGTGATTCGAGCGAGGCTGAATGTGAAGTAATTCGAGCGAGGTCGAATGTGAAGTAATTCGAGCGAGGTCGAATGTAAAGTAATTCGAGTGAGGTCGAATGTCAAATACTTCTAGCGAGGTCGAATGTAAAGTAATTCGAGCGAGGTCGAATGTAAAGTAATTTGAGCGAGGTTGAATGTAAAGTAATTCGAGCGAGGTCGAATGTAAAGTAATTCGAGCAAGGTCAAATGTAACGTAGAATGTAGAATGATTTGGTGGAGTTGTGCAAAAATGTTGCATGCTGCTTTGTTTATTCATTCATTGGAGAATATTACATGTTTCTGTTTGTTCCATACATATATTTGAGAAGTTTCGGTCTACCTAGTCCCTTCATCGTTCGGCCTGGAGAAGTAGTCGATAGGCTGAGCAATAAATCATATACTTGAACTTCGAGACATCCCCTTCGTCGCCTCATTAAAAACCTCCCTAATAAAACCCAATCAAGATAAAACCCAGGTGAGGGAAAACCCAGGTGAGGGAAAAAGAGTACGACTTGGAGGACGCCCGTTCTCAGAAGTTGAAGTACTTGAGGTGGGTGACGTTCCAATTGTTTGGTAGTAGCTTTACCTCCATTGTTTCTAGCTGGAATGATCCTTTGTTTGCTGTTGTCCTGATTTTGTATGGCCGTCCCAATTGGTTCTTAGTTTACCCTCTCTTGGATATTTTCTCTCTTGTGTTTTGGCCTTGAGTACATAGTCCCCGACTTTGAGTGGTCTGACTTTGGCCTTTTTGTTGTAATACCATTTTGCTTGCTGTTTTGGGCTATCATTCTTATGTAAGCCATGTCTCTCCGCTCCTCCGCTTCGTCGAGGTATTGCTTTCTATTCTTGTCGTTGCTTGGTCCACTCTCATTGGAGTATCTCAAGCTTGGTTCCCCAACCTCGACTGGTATCACTGCGTCAGTCCCATAGACTAGTGAATATGGTGTTTCTCATGCGCTTGTTTTTGGAGTGGTGCGGTATGCCCATAGCACTTCCGGTAGTAGTTCTGGCCATAGTCCCTTGGCATTTTCGAGTTTCTTCTTCATGATGTTCAGTACTATTTTGTTGGAGGATTCGACTTGGCCGTTGTCTGCAGGGTGATATGCATGGAGAGTATTCGCTTGATGTGCCATTTTTCGAAGAATTCGGCGGTCTTTTTCCTAGTGAACTGAGGTCCGTTATCGCAGTTGATTTCTTTAGGGATGCAGAAGCGGCATATGATGTTCCTCCATATGAATGTGATAACTTCTTGTTCGTATATTTGGGCGAATGCACCTGCTTCTACCCATTTGGAAAAGTAGTTAGTTAAAACCAAAAGGAAACCACATTACCTCGTCCTGCTGGAAGTGGTCCAACGATGTCCATTCTCCATTTTATGAATGGCCATGGCGATGTGACTGAGTGGAGGTGCTCGCCCGCTTGGTGTATCATAGGAGCGTATTTTTGGCATTGCTTGCACTTCTTGCCGAAGTCGGTGGCTTCTTTCTTCATGGTGGGCCAATAATAGCCTGCTCGTATGAGGCATCTGACGAGGGCTTGTTTTCCGGTATGGGCACCGCAATGGCCTTCATGTACTTCCTCGAGTAAGCGTCTCGTTTGATTCGTCCCTAGGCATTTCGCGAAGGGGCCGCCAAACGTTCTTTTGTATAGGTCGTGGTTGATGATGTTGTATCTGACTGCTTGCATTCGAAGCTTTTTAGCTTCCTTTTTGTCTGATGGGAGTATTCCCTCCTGCAAATATGTTATAATACGGTTGCACCACTCCCATGTTAAGTTTACAGAGTGTACCTCAAGTTATTCTATTGACGAGTGGAGGAGGGTAACCACGTTTTCTTTTCCATTTATGTTTTTAGTTGCTGCCGCTAATTTGGCGAGGCCGTTTGCCTCGATGTTTTGTGCTCGAGGTATTTGATCGAGCTGGCATTCATCGAATTCTGGCAATAGTTTATGAATTTCTACTTAGTACTTTTGTAGCCTCTGCTATTTGATTTGGAAAGTCCTTGTGGCTTGGTTGACGCCGAGTTGTGAGTCGCGTCGAAGGACGACTCGTCGTGCTCCATACTTGAGAGATAGCTTTAGTCATGCAATTACGGCCTCGTACTCGGCCTCATTGTTAGTCATATCGGGGCACCGTATGGACTGGCGGATGAGTTCGCATGTTGGGACCTTGAGTACGAGTACGAGTCTAGATCCTGACGCGTTGGAAGCGCAGTCGGTGTATAGGACCCATAGGTCGGGTAAGTTGGGAGAGGTACAAGAAGTTTCCTTCTCGACTACATGCATTATTTTGGCACTGAAATCGGCGACGAAGTCGGTGAGTACTTGCGACTTTATCGTTGTTCGCGACTGATATGTTATATCGTGCTCGCTCAATTCTATAGCCCATTTGGCCAATCTCCCCGACAGCTCGGGTTTATGTAGGATGCTTCTTAGGGGGAAGGTCGTGACCACCGATATGGGGTGACATTGTAAATAGGGTCTAAGCTTTCGTGAAGTTATGACCAATGCCAGAGCCAACTTTTTGAGGTGGGGGTACCTCGTTTCGGCGTCGATCAGGTTTTTTCTAATGTAATAAATTGAAGACTGCATACTTTTTTTTCGTGGACCAGTACTGCACGTACTGCGACCTCCGATACGGCCAAGTATATTAGGAGACGCTCACCGGGTTCTACTTTGGGGAGTAGTGGAGGCGAGGACAAATATGCCTTTAGTTCCCTTAAGGCCTCGATGCATTCCGAATTCCACTGGAGTCCGTTGTCCTTTTTTAGCACGTTGAAAAATTTGTGGCATCTATCGGAGGATCGTGAGATGAACCTCGACAGGGCAGCTATATGGCCGGTCAGTGTTTGTACCTCTTTCTTGCTAGTCAACACTTTAGGTATTCCCTCGATGGCTTTGATTTGGTCGAGGTTGACCTCGATGCCTCTTTGTGACACTAAAAAGCCGAGGAACTTGCCTGAGGTTACACCGAAGGCACACTTCTCGGGGTTCAGCTTCATGCCGTATCGCCTTAGTATATTGAAGGCTTCCTTCAAATGGTAGATGTGGTCTTCTTTTCTTTTGACTTGACCAACATATCGTCTATGTGAACTTCCATTGTTTTGCCAAGCTGGTCCTTGAACATCTTGGTGACCAGCCTTTGCTAGGTCGCCCCTGCGTTCTTCAACCCAAATGGCATGACTCTATAGCAGTACGCCCCCTGATGAGTAATGAAAGTGGTTTTTTCCTAATCCTCCTCCTCCATGAGGATTTGGTTGTATCCCGAGTAGGCGTCCAAGAAACTTAACAACTCATGCCCTGTTGTTGCGTCGATGAGTTGATCAATGTGAGGTAACGGGAAAGAGTCCTTTGGGCATGCTTTGTTTAGGTCCGTGAAATCCACGCACATCCGCCACTTTCCGTTTTTCTTTTTCACCATGACCACGTTGGCGACCCATTGGGGGTATTTCGACTCTCTGATGGAGCCGTTGGCGAGTAATCTTTCCACCTCATCATGGATGGCCTCATTGATTGCGACGTTGAATTTGCTTCTTATTTGTCGTACCGGCGGGTAGAATGGATCAACATTCAACTTGTGTATGGAAATGTCTTTCGGGATACCTGCATATCTGCATGGGAGAAAGCAAAGAGATCGGCGTTGTCAATTAAAAATTTATGAAATTTACCTGGTTCTGAGAGCTTATGGCCGATATAAGCCTTTTTGTTGTGGTCGTTGTTGTCTATTTGGACAGGGTCGAGGTATTCTACCGTTGACCCTATGGCTTCCACAACGTCGGGGTCCTTGATGAATGTCTTTCTGTTCGCCGAGTTCGGGCCCCGACTTTGGTAATTTCTATGCTCCCGAGCCTGTTCCCTTTAACTACTGAGTGCATGTACAGTCTTGGGCGATGCGGTAGCATTCTTGGGTTGTGCGATGTTCGCCTCGAATGCTGAATATCCCCCACGGAGTAGGGAACTTAATTACTTGATATAAGCTGGACGGGATGACCCTCATGACGTGTATCCAGAGTCGTCCTATGATGGTGTTGTAGGCTATGTCCTGGTTCATGACATGAAACGTTTTGGTCGCCCTCGACCCATTCCTGTTCAACATATTTTGGAAAGCCGCCACCGCCATCCCTTCTGATATGTTTGGTAAGCTCATTCTAATTTTGTTGAACCGGGCGAGAAAGTCCCTGAGTCCCTCGCCAGGCGATTGTCTGATGGTGAATATGTCATTCGCCCTGGCCTCCGCCTTCTTGGCCCTGGCGTGGGCGTGACAAACTTGTCGGCCATTTCCTCGAACGTTGTTATTGAATGTGTTGGTAATTGTGAGTACCATGTTAAGGCTCCCTCTCCCCCCCATTAGGGTTTCGCCGAATTTCTTCAGCAACGCTTATGGTACCTGCTCTTTTGAGAGGTCGTTGCCTTTTACTGCTGTGACATAATGAATGATGTGATCTTCGGGGTCTGTCGTGCCGTCATATTTCTTCAAATATGGTGGCATTTTGAAGGTTTTGGGTATGGCATGAGGGGCTGCCTCTTCGTTGTACGGTTGCTCGACGAACCGACCGACGTCCCATTTTGGTAGGAGTTTCGCGGCGCCTGGTATCTTATTAACCCTTTCTTGGTGCTCCTTATTTGGTCGCCGAGCGCTTTGTTCTCGTTTTCCATTTCTTCCATTTTCTTCAGAATGGCTGCAAGTATGTCATTACCTGCATAAATGGTAGTGTGAGTGTTACCTTTTAGGAGTGGAACGGGCTGCTCGTTGGCGGTTGTT
Source organism: Nicotiana undulata (assembly GCA_005239495.1). Lineage (NCBI taxonomy): Eukaryota > Viridiplantae > Streptophyta > Magnoliopsida > Solanales > Solanaceae > Nicotiana > Nicotiana undulata. The sequence goes on from ML279711.1 coordinate 25,517, forward strand.
GTGGTATCTGCTCGTGCGGCATTTCTACTCGCCTCCTGAACGGGTTTGTCAAGTATGTTGCTTAGAGTACTTGTCAACCATGCCTCAAGTAGTTTTTTTACTGCTGGTGGCGCATCTTCAGTTATGGATGTGGAAGCCCCCCTTTCGCGTGAAGCGATTACACTCCCATGAAGAGGAGGCGAGTCACTTCGCCTGGGTGTAACGCTCGGCATCACATTCTCCTCGTCTTCCCTATCAACCTCGTTCCCTATCAACCTCGTTGATGGTGTTCATGAGGTTGGCAGTGACATCCACTACAGCTTTCAGTCTTTCATCTCCTTTTTCTGCCATTGTCAGTTTGTGCAGATGAGAAAAAAAATGGTTGTTGTGTGTGTGTGTGTGTGTTTTTTTTTTATCTAGAAGAAACTAAAATTTTAACTAGAAACTCCTCACAGACGACGCCAAATTGTTTTACCAAAAAACTGTGAAACCTTTTCTTAAACGAATTAATAAAGAAATAGAGGGTGAATCCTAGTTAAAGATAATAACTAATAGATCTGAAGATTTAATATGCTAACGACGTAGGGTCGTGTCCGAAAATATTAAATGTTGATTAACCGTGTCCAATGATTGTCAATGAGTGCAGTAAAGAGAGTGTGGAATGAATGCAGATAATGGCAATAAATGTAATAAGGAGGAATTTATCACCCATATATTAAATGACTTGGATGATTCTCCTTCCTGACAACAACGTAGGATAATATCAAATGAAGATGAACATGAGACCCTTGGATCTTGTGAGCGAAAAGGTATATCTAGAACAATGGAATCAGTGGATAAGATAAGTTTTGTATATATTCTTTGTAGTCAACTTTTACAATGTGCTCTTATCAGAAAGTGAAGATCCATGTTTGTTCTTTATCTCTTCCTATTTATTAGGGATATTTTTAAAAAACCTTAAAAAGTACAACAGAAGGAATATCCAATGGAATATTCCTTCGCTCTATCCTAAACTTATTTTACCGTTACTTTCACATGTTCTTTACTCGACCTCGGCATTAATCCTTCTTAAGATGACTCCTCGCCATTGAGTCGTGGTCGGCTTAATCCTCGACCTTGTCCATTACAGTTCAATCTAAATTTTAACCAATACAGATTTATTCGATTTTTAAATATTCATTGACCCTACTGATGGGTTATAACATATACGGATAAAATTAGTCGAGATATGTATAAGTTAATTCAAACACTATCATTATAAATAATATATATTCAATAATACTTTTAAAGGATTCTATAGAAAAAAGAAGAAAAAAAGCTACCTAAAATCTAATCCTAAAAACATCTGTCACATGACTTTATCACGTGTTCACACACTTTCACTATCAGAAGAATCTTTCTTTTCCCCGTTAAAATCATTCCTTCACTCGGCGGCCCACTTTCCTCTCTCCGTTGGCCGTCCGACGGAATCTCTCTCTAAAAACCCTAAATTATGTAAATTAATTACCCTAAAATTTTCCTTCAAATTTCAATAAATCCCTAAATTAATTTCATTTTCCCATGGATTTCGTGGAACTGGAGGCAATTGAAGGTCTCCGGTGGTCATGGAATTCATGGCCAATTTCAAAATCCGAATCCTCAGCCCTAATTATCCCTTTATCAATTATGTGCAATCCGTTAATGCAATTTAACGAGCTCCCTATACTTAATTACGATCCCGTTACTTGCTCTCAATGCGGTGCCATTTTGAACCCTTACGCCCGTGTCGATTACGTGTCTCGAATCTGGAATTGCCCGTTTTGTTACCGGAAAAACCCGTTTCCGAGATCGTACCTCGGAATTAACGAAAATAATGTGCCAGCTGAACTTTTTCCTACGTATAGTACTGTTGAATATCATTTGGGTAAAAAGGGTTTGACCCAAAACCCGAAGTCGAGCTCTAATTTTGGAAATGCGTCAATGTTATCGAAAATGCCTTCATTTTCGGGCTTGGATTGGGCGGGTTATGGGCTTGGCCCGGCATTTGTGTTTGTTGTGGATGCTTGTACTTGTGATGAGGAGCTTAGGGTGGTGAAAAATGAGCTACTTCATGTAATTGCTCAATTGCCTGAAACTGCATTGGTTGGGTTGGTGGTTTTTGATTCAATGGTTAGAGTTCATGATCTCGGCTTTGGGGAGTGCTGTAGGGTTGTGATGTTTCACGGTGAGCGCGAGCTTTCTTCGGAGCAGGTAAACTGTGTAAAGATTGTAATTTAATTGTTTATTACAAGTTCCCACTCTGTTTATTAGGTTATCATATCATGCTTGAAAGAAAGAGTTACTTATTATTTTAGGTTAATCTTACGTGATGGTTTAAAGAATCTTGCTGTCAGCTCATAGAACTTTAAATCCTGAATGAGAATTATTATCCAAGTCTTTGCTAATGGGGTTATCCAGTACAATTTACTAATATGTCAGATTTATCACTACTGACCTGTTTTTGTGAAATGAATAATACTGTTGAAGTATAAGATATCGTGTAATTATAGCAAGAATAAAACTATTTTAAAGGTGTAAGCCTCCCAAATGTTTTATGCATCAGAGCAACAAGAGAATTTTTTCTGTTAGTGCTGTTATGCATGTTGCAAGCTTGCTTTTGAGTAGTAGCTCTCTGGTTGAACCATGATGAAGTATGGAACATGCTGATCATTTCCAGTAAGAAATGAGAAATATCCAAGGAATGAGCCTTTGTGGTTCTTGGAATTTGTGAAAGGGGAAAAAAGAGGAACCTTTGGGTATGGTGAGGACATGCACTATACTTTTAAGGAGAATAAGAATACTACGCATTAAGTTTTTAATCTTTTTTCTTCCATCAGCAAAGTAGTGTCAAAGGAAAGTTGGAGGGTCGTCATTTTGAAGTTCCTAGTTCTGCAGATGAATATATGCTCCACTTTCTATTCTATTGAACATGATATTTACCATTATAACAAGTATCATCAGCTGGGCCTGTTTACTCCAATTTGTATAGTGCACATGATCAACAGATCATAAACTTCATAGTCAAACAGTGGTAATCAATTTGAAAGGAACAAATATATGTTGTGATGAGAGACACACAAGAGGTAGTTAGCTTAAGAGGAAGTGCTTTGGTGTCTTAGGTAGCCTTGTAGCCAACATGGCTACGGATTTAGTAGATTGAGATGTATTTATAGCTTCTCCTTCTACAACTTTTTATTGGGGTCATTTTGATTAGGGATCTCATCGCTATAACATATCTATGCCTTTATTCTAGTCTGAAACTTCGTGCTAACTAATGATTATGTGCCTAACGTAAGTAAATATTCTGTTGGGACATTAAAGTGCTGCAGATCCCCTTATAACAGTTGCAAATCTGGCAACTTACCCCATGCACCATCTTTCATGATATATAACCACCTCAACATTTAATAGGTTGCAACTAATCCCTTCCCGTCAGTTTTTAGCTAAGATCAATGTCATCTCTGAGAGAATTGTTTGAGGTTCAGTTTCTCATATTCTCTTCTTCTTGTCATGCTCAGCATTTCAGAGCACCAAGTCAGCTACTCCATTAGCTTTTCCCCTTTCTCTTTTTCTTATTTTTTTGTCTTCTTTTCTTTAGACTTTGCTTACTCTCTTCATTTTTTCCGTAGCCCCGTGTTCTAATTTCATTTCGTGTTGCTCTCTCGTTTTTTTCTGCTATCCCCCACTCTATTCTTGTTTCTTCCACCCTATTTTAATGAGTATATGCTCCTCCATCATCCTCTTTACTCTTACCCTACAACTCTTTCTCTTGGCCTCCACCCTATTCTTTTTCATATCTCTTGCAGTCCTCGTTTCTTGACAACCAGCACGACGCCCCCACCTTCGCAGGCTAGCAAAAACCTTTTCCCCAGCAACTTATCCATCTTTCTCGTATTCTCTTCTTCTTCATTGGTACAAAGAAAAATCGGCCAGAGAAGCAACCCTAACAAGAGTAGAAGGAGTTGAAGAAATAAAGTAAGAGAAAGCACAATAAGGTAAAAACAGAATCATGTGAGCACCCATGAGGTTCCTTTGTATAGAAGATTGGGTATCTTCCGTAGAGAATCATATCTACGGTAGATTCTCTACTTTTTGGTCTACCTCTTCGACTTCACCATTATCAATAAATTATACTTGTAAAAAAGGGGCTAGGTAGTTCAGGCATTAGATGCCAAAAATTCTTAGCTTAATTGTTTGTTGCCCAAACTCACATTAGTTTAAAAAGGTTCTGTAGCGCTAAGTGTTTCTGGATGACCAATTTTACTGATCAATCTCTGAAACCATAAAGAAAAGGAATAGCATTGGGATGTCTCTTCAAGCAGCTTAACCAATCAAATTAAAGTAAGCTACCTCTTTGTAAATTGTTCAGTACCCCCCCACCCCAACACACACACACACCAACAAATAGAAAGAAGATAAGTGTACGAACAGCAATTTCTAGAAACTTGTTGTGCACTTAATTTCAATTTGCTCACTTTGGCCTGTATTTTTCTTTATCATCAGACCAAGCAACTCCTGGGTATTCATCATGTGAAGTACCAAGCAGCGAAAGTACCTATGGCTCCAAAACAGGGATTCCTAATACCACTATCAGAAGGGGAGTTCAGCATCACATCAGCCATTGAAGATATCCAATCATCAGCACAGGTTATGCAAGGGCATAGACCTTTTCGGGCTACTGGAGTAGCAGTATCAGTTGCTGTTGGACTATTAGAAGGATGCTTGGTCTCTGCAGGTTCGCGTATCATGCTCTTCACCTCAGGGCCAGCAACAGTTGGCCCAGGGATGATCGTAAACTCTGATCTTGGTAATGCCATGAGGAATCATCAAGACATTGGTAATAGTTATGCTGCTTACTACAAGAAGTCCAGTGAATTCTATAAGCAGATATCAAGAAGATTGTCTAGTTCATCCATTGCACTTGATCTCTTTGCTTGTTCATTGGATCAAGTTGGAGCAGCTGAGCTTAGAGCTCCAGTTGAAAGCTCAGGGGGCTTCATGATGTTAACAGAGTCATTTGACTCGGACCAGTTCAGAAAGTGTTTACATCACATATTTAGCCTTGACGAGGCTGGTAATTTGAAAATGTGCCTTGATGCAACTATAGAGATAGTAACAACGAAGGATGTTAAAATTTGTGGGGCCCTTGGTCCATGTGTTTCTCTTCAGAAGAAGAATGGTTCAGTCAGTGACAAGGAAATTGGCGAGGGAGGTACCTATACGTGGAAATTGGGGGCACTTACTAACAAGACGTGCATTGCCTTCTTTTTTGAAGTAGGGGATGAACAGAAAGCCCAGCCTAGCTCTGCATTTTTCATACAGTTCATAACACACTATAGATATGGAAGCACAGGAATTCGGAAGAGGGTGACCACTGCTGCAAGAAGGTGGGTTGGGAACCACTCTCCGGAAATTGCTGCTGGCTTTGATCAAGAAGCAGCAGCTTCAGTGATGGCTAGGCTTGCCATTCATAAAGCAGAGAGCAATTTTTCTCAAGATGTTGTGCGGTGGCTAGATAAATGTTTGATACGTTTTGCTTCAAAGTTTGGGGATTATATCCAGGAAGACCCCTCATCATTTCGTCTTGCAACTAATTTATCTCTTTTCCCACAGTTCATGTATTATTTAAGGAGGTCTCAGTTCATTGATGTCTTCAACAGCACTCCAGACGAGACTGCTTTTTTCCGGCTGTTGTTGAACCGTGAGGGGGTAGTTGGCTCACTTATTATGGTCCAACCAACCCTTTTCCAGTATTCATTCGAGGGTCCCCCTATCCCCGTTCTTTTGGACATCTGCTCCGTCTCTCCAGATGTTATCTTGCTCTTTGACTCCTACTTCTATGTGGTTATTCATTATGGCTCTAAGATTGTGCAATGGCGTAAACTTGGCTATGACAAGGATCCAAGCCATGACAGTTTCCGCAAACTGTTAGAAGCTCCAGAGATTGATGCAGAGCAACTGGTATCGGAAAGGATTCCTGTGCCAAAGCTTATAAAGTGTGATCAACATAGTAGTCAGGCGAGGTTTCTCCTTGCCAAGTTGAATCCGTCGGTTACACACAACTCAACATACACAGAAGGCAAAGAGCTTATATTTACGGAAGAACTGAGCCTACAAGTTTTTATTGAGCACTTGCAAGCTTTAGCAGTGCAGGGTTGATTTTGAGTGTTGTATAGAGAGAGTTAGTTGTTCAAGTAGTTATACAGAAGCATTGTTGTACATTAGAAGTTAGAACCAAGGTAATATGTATCTTCCGAATTTTGATGTTTTTTTTTGGGTGAAAAGAAAAGTAGCATTCCCACTGCCTTGCGCACGAGAGAAGTTCTAATATCATTTGTAGTTTTTCTCATAAACCTTAGAAGGGGACCTACAATTTTCTTGGCCACACAAATATTTGGGACAGAGGGAGTAAATAGAAGAGGGGAAGAGGGAGAGGTCCGTCTCGAGTTGAACACCATCATATAAATCTAGATTAGCGGATGCCTTGGTGCATGTATCAGATACCGGGTGGGAAATAATAAAAACATTGACAAACTTCATTTATGTCGACTTTGTATTAATGTATGGTACCAAATGGTTTCGAGTGTTTTTATTAATATGTTGATTAATATAAAAAATCAGGTTAAATCATGCGTTAATTACACTCTACTCGTTCTATCATAACATGACAATATATTAGTCAAGATAATATGGAACAAATATTAAAGTTCTATTTCTTATAAAATTCTCTTTATTTTTTATGTCGATGATGTTTGGGTCAACTTGCATGCATTTCGATTGATTTATCGTGTACTTTGTACTTACTACCAACACATGTACGGTAACTCTGGCTACCAAAACTTAGACAAATAAAAGAAATCATCTTACTTTTTTGTCTTTGCTAGGGTTCGATCTTTACTTCCACTCATTGACCATTAGGTTTGAGTACCTGTTTTCCTAAAATTCTTAGTACGTTCATAAATAGTTAATGTGACACTGACCTTGAGATGTTAGTTTCAAATCTATGTTTACAAATTGGTTGATGTAAGAGTTCTGTCAAAAGAAGAAAAGAATATATTGGTAGTAGAGAGAACCTTAGATTAGTGGTTCACGAAAATGCTTATTTAGTCTTAGCATATTCCTTATTCAGGAAGTCCAGAAGGTTACGGATTCGAGTCGTGGAAACAGCCTCTTACAAGAATGCAGGGTAAGGCTGCATACAATTGACTCTTATGGTCCAGCCCTTCCACGAACCCCGTGCATAGCAAGAGCTTAGTGCATCAAGCTGTCCTTTTTTTCCGAAAGCTTTTATTTGATTTACCAAAACCAATAAAAGAATTTTTAAGTCAATACAATTATTTTTTATTTCTCATATAGTGCTCAGTACCAGCTTGAGGTTGGACAAATCTGGATTTCACACCTAAAAATACCACTTCCTACAAAAACCATTCTATACTAAGGACTCGAACCTGAAAGCTCTTTTAATAATCCTAAGATAACAGTGTTTCTCTAGTCGAAGAATCACAAATCACAATAAGCAGGGAAGCACTAAGATAAATGTCTAAATTAATTAGTAAATACCTAGCTACATATAATTATTATAGTTACATCATTTCACATTTATCGATTGTGCGGTACAAATTTAAATTTGTCAAAATCCCAAACTAAATATTGAAGCTAACAAAAAATATATATTTATTGGTAACTCAAACCATAAATTAAGGAAAAAGATTAAAGTGGACTAGTACACGGTATGGTCGTGTGACGATGAATATTTAAAAACCGACTAAACCGGCCGAACTATGACGTACCAAATCGATTTTTAGGTTTCTTTTAATAAAATCGTAAGTTTTTATATAAATATAACTGTACCGTAATTAGGGTAGGTTTTTTATTTTATAAAAATAAACCGAAAAAATACCAAACTATACCGAATAAATTTACATATAATTTTTTTATTAATATATTAAGTTTAAAAATAATAAAGTATTACATTTTTTCTTGGGTCTTGGAATTATGAATACAGGTACAAGCCAACAAGTAATTAAACTCAAAATTCTAATTCTCATACCTATTATGCTACTCCTATTGAAACTATATTATTTTCAGCATATTCATTAGCATGACACGAGGTATTGTAGCGATTATGAGTAGAAAACTATAGTGTATTAAACATGTCTTCTTTCGTATGATTTAGATTTATCTTTTTGAATATTTAATCTTCTATAGATTTTATTCGAGTCCCAGTCCCAGCTTGGTTAATATTTTTCCACTTGTGTGATTTATATTTTTTAATATTAAATTTGCTTAGTTTCTTTACGATGTTATACATTAATTGATGGATCTATACTTTAGTCATCTTTCATATTTTCTTAGTTCATCACCCTTTGAAATGTAAAAATGTATAGTGAGTTGTGCTAAGTCGTATAAAAATACGTATGTTAATGCATTCTACTTCTAATAGTAAATTTTACATGAGATTTAAAAAAATTACCGAAAATTAACCGAACCGTACCGATACCGAAGAGAAACCGATATGATTGGGACAATTTCAAAAAGTCTAATTTTGGTTCTATATAATAAAATAACCAAAAAATAGATATGATATAAATTTTACAAAAATAACTGACCGAACGGAACCATTGACATCCCGGTAAAGCAAAAAATAACTCTAAGTTAATTCTTGGTTGGAGACATTCTAAGTGTATTATAAAAACTTTAAAATAGTGAGACAACCAAATTAATAGTAGTCAACAAAATAAGAAAAGGACAAAATATGCAGTTCAATTAGGAGTCAATAATGAGAAAAAAACGACAAAATGATAGGTCAAGACATTCATTTGAAACGAAATACTTGTATAATTAAGTTGAAACCTATTCTAGTTTGACATCACCCTGTTGATTACTTATTTATTAATTAATGATGATTATTGACCTAAGTAAAGACAGAATCTAAGTCCTTAAATACCCTCCCTACAAAAACTGTGGTTCCAAATGAAAATTGATAAAAAGAGGTCGGGCCCATTTGAATATCTTATAAGAACTTTGAGAAAATGACAAAATGGTCCTTTGTATTTAGAAGTATGTCTAAAATAGTCCCTTTAATATACCTAGGAGCAGTTTTGGTCTTTTAAATTTGTCCTTTATTGTTCGAAACTTCGAATTAAGGTTATTTGGTTTATCCGAATTGAAAAAGAAATTAAAGAGAAATCCACATTTGGAGGTGCAATTTTTGCTATTGTTGGTCTATTTATGATGTTTGATGTAGTTTTTGGAGATGCAATTTCTACTATGTTTTATCTAATTTTTTGTGTCTACTATAGTTTTTGATATATCTGCAAGTTGAGGTGATTTTCCCAATATTTTTGTAATAGAGATGGCAATGGGGTGGGGCGGGTGCGGGGCAGATTTGGTAAAACCCACAAAAATTTCAACTCGCTCCGCCTCGCATAGTTATTTTTTTAGTTTTCAACCCGCACCCGTCCCGCCCCGCTTAATTTATTTTTCTTTTCTTTTTTCTCTTTTTTTAAATTGATTTCAGTATATTTCAGTTTACTTGTAGTCGCGGTAACACATGCTGTACATTTTTGCCTCCAATAAATAGACCAGTACCACACAGTATTATTACTGTGACTTTATCTTCTTGAGGTTTTTAATTTATTTTCTTTATACTTGTATCTAACTTAAACTATATTCTTAATAACATATACTTAAACAAAATCAGCTCTAAGGATATTTTTTATATGCCCCAAATTCCAAAATAGTATTCGTGCTGGTGAAAAAGAATGTGAAATTATAATTGAAATGATTGCTTTGTTTCAAAAAGATAAAAATTCAAAGTTGTCCCGCATTGAACCCACATTGAATCCGCATTAAATCCGCAACCCGCCCCCATCCCGCTTTAAAAATTTTAAAAATTGTTTTAACCCCCTCACCCCGCACCCGTCCTGCACCATTGCCATCCCTATTTTTGTTTATATTTTTTTTCACAATTCTCATCTAGAATTTGTTAAATATTTAATATAAACTAAAATACTAACCTTTGATAAACAAAATGGTCAAAACAATTCGGTGCACAAAGAATCCCGTATTTGTGTAGGATCCGAAAAAGAGCCACACTTCAATGGGTGCAATGTAGGCCGCTACGGCTCGAACTCTATAGGTAAAGATAAACATAAAGGAGCGAAATTGCAGAATAGTATACTTAAGTGGCTATATTAAATGTACCAAAACAATAGGGACAAGTTTTGCATTTTCTGGCCCGAAAACCAAAATTCAAATACTAACAAAAAGGAATTTGCTTTTTTTTACAAAAAGAGGTAAACAATAGAACAGCAAAAATAAAGCTTCTTCTCAGTTTTCCTCATTCATCAAAATACAGATTCTCCTCTTTCTCTCTCTCTGCATATATAACGATGTGATCCTTATAGATTTTCCTCATACTCTATAAAAACCCTAATCAGTCCATTCAATTAGGGTTTGTAAAGAAACTCAACAACAGAACAAATTATTTAATACACATTCATATCGTATATATACAAATTACAATAAAAAATAAAAAATAAAAAAAATTGGCATATGCATATGTTAAGTAAATTTATAGAGTATTGAAATTGATGTTTTTTAGGTAATGGTTAATGGTGATGGGTCGAGAAGTGGTGCCGGTGATGGATCCGGGTCAAGTAGTCGGGTTGAAGAAGAAAGGTACCGGGTCAAGGAGTTGGCTTCTGATGGATGCTTCCGGTTTGGAGACTGTTTTAGATGTTGATAAGTATGCGATCATGCATCGCGTGCAAATTCACGCTCGTGATCTTCGCATTCTCGATCCGCTACTATCTTACCCTTCCACTATTATGGGGCGTGAAAGAGCTATTGTTCTCAATTTGGAGGTGATTTTTTTTTTCTTATTCGTAATCTCGAATTATTTGCCTAATACTCCCTCCATCCCAATTTATGTGGCAAAATAGTATGAATTGTTAGTTATTGTGACTTATAAAACTTTTTATGTAGTGTAAAAGCATGTAAATTTTATTTAATGTTTTCTAAAATTCTATGTCGGAATTCACCTGTCAAAACTAAGGATGCTTGTTGCCTCCTACCAGCAGCACAGATAGCGAGAAAGTATGTGTGCCAAGACTTAGGCAAATGAGAAGAAATATCCTACATTATTTTTTGCTTCCCATGGGATGTTAACTTATCTCGAATTATTGAGTATTTTCTTAATGACTGGTGGTGTTCGGGTCATATTCCATTGAGTAGCTGCTACCCTCCACAGCCTACCAAGGTTTAGACAGATGGAATGAAATCATCTAGTGTTTTTTCGTCTCTGCTTTGATTTGAACTTATCTCTAGTTATTGAGTGTTTTTACCTTTCTGAGATTTATACATTTTGAAAATATACAGAGCGTCTAACACTTTTTATTTGTATTTGCATAATATTGGCATGCGTTGGTTTAAATTGAGTAATGTGGGCAGTGATTAGCTGACCTGAACTTGTTTGAGACTGATGCTTAGTTGTTGTTGGAATGAAACGGGTTGAAATGCAAAATGAATATTGAGAATTATAAAGCCGTCCTCAGTTTTGTCACTGAGACGTAGTTGTCTGAATGTGCACTCAGCACTCTGTATTAGGAGATAATATGCTAAAGTTTTTGAAATTTGTTTCCTTTTTGTTTCCATAAGCAATTATAGTAAATTAACTAATTAATTTTTTTCTTCTCCTTTATGGTTAAAGATGGAAGCCGATTTATAGCTGCTTTTTCCCAGTTTGCTTGTTGGTTGACATTTTAACTTTGACTTTCATTTTTCATTTTCAAGTATCTTGTTTACTGATCGTTGCATCTTTTATTCTATTGTGATTAAGGGCAGCATATCAAGGCTATTATTACATCTGAAGAGGTAATTTATGTTCTTTTTGGTAAAGCTTCTTGTTTTGCACTTCTCTTTTACAAAGTTAGTTAAATTTCTAATAATTGTATTTATGGAGTCTATGGAACTACATTTTGTTTGTTTTCGAAGTGAGGATGCAGTCACTGATCTTGCCACTGTTCTAGTATACCGTCAATTTACTGAATGATAGTTGTGCCAGCAGTTTCTCATTACTGAGACGATAGCATTTGTTGTGTGTTGCAAAATCTTATGTTTGACTTTCAGCATTTCAAGTTAGGAGTTGGGACATCACACGGGGACAAAGATTGGATAACGACAATTTGTGTATCATCTTTTATCGTCCAGATGGATAGGCTCACTTTTATTTGTGTATGAAGTAAAAGAAAATGCTACCTTTTCCGTTTTCCTCTTGGAGCCCATTCAATAATACTAGGACATGTACTTTTAAAAAATAATACAAGGACATGTAACTGTATTCTATTTAGGAAAAAGGATAGCAGGATGCTTTTACAAGCATTTTGTAGAAGTTGTTGCAGGATTTAGCTTCTGAATATGTTTAGGTCTTCGTGAATGACATGCTGAAATCTTTCATTGAGAATATCATCTTGACTGGTCTTAACTTGTAAATCTCTATTGGATACTATCGATATCTTTTATACCATCTAGACCACATGCTCTCTAACCCTCATATTTTTGTGGCATCTTTACTTTATTAGACCTAATTCTACGAGTGTAACGGAAGTGTTGTTTATCATTGCGGTAAGAAGATTGTAAAGTTGTCCTTGTCAACTTAGTCTCTCCTCCTATTTAGGCATCCACTAATTCTGGTTACTTTCCTATCAACGAGCCTATGCTGAACTATCTACTCAAATTTGACTCTCTTGTGGTAGTTTCATTATCTCATATGTACGATAAGATGTGGGAGCCCTTTTATGTAGCATCACACCCAGGTGTCTATATTGTGGGACTTTTTCACCCACAGCCATTCATGGTGTGGGAACCCTTGCTTATACTTTGTCTTTCCAGGCCCCACAATGTTATGGAACCTGATGCTCATTCAACACTAAACCTGGATGCCGATATTTCAGTTAATTCAGAATATCACAATTGGATTCATTAACCCACAGCAACCCTCATCCTTTATATGGATTTTAGGATGGTCTATGTGTTTGGAAGCTCATACATAGGGAGTTCAGATAACTCATCATAAGTAGACTATTATTTTTGTACTGGCCGGCATCTTGCTGCAACCATCCTTGCTTACATGGGTTTGGGACAATCTATGCTTTCCAAAACTCAGATAGGCAGTTGGGATTTCATGCTGCGACTAAAATAATCCCTACTTGAAAAATCTTGGTCAAAGTCTGAAATTGATTAAAATGTTCATTTGAGCTCAACATTATATCATCCATTTCTGTTGTTTCTTTCCAAATGTCCTCTTTTATCATTTCCAGAATTTGGTCATATACATGCTGGTCCGGCCCACCATAGAGGAATACCAATAGAGTTATTCCTAGAAAAATGATTTTTATCTCTTGTTCCACTAAACCCTGAAAAAGTATGACGGCTTAGCTTTCCTTTTCAAGACCGTAAAGTAGACTTTCCAACATTTAATTAGAGAAGTAGATATTCAACAAAAAGTCTGCTTTGAAATATTAAAGGTCGATTCTAATGGAGTATTAGGTTTTAAAGTTAAATCCTTTAGGTTCTTCAAGGATATATTGGAAGACCAAGATCATTTTTTGCGTAGCTTCTGAACACTTTTTATGTTACTTACATATTGATTAGGCTAGCTCCCTAATCTATATTTGGTGGAAGCAACTTCAGAACCCTAGTTGCTACTTTCGGATCTAAATTTGAACTGAGTGATTTTATATTAGTCTTATTTCAGGTCTTGGCCCATCCAGGGAAGATAAGAACTGAGTTTTTTTCTTCTTCTTTTTTTTTTTGCATCTTAATCTAGATTAACCTTGATCCCAAGTAGGACTAGAATTCCTGCTTATACTATGTTTTTCTGAATTCAACTCAACAGAAATGAGTACACTGGTCTTTAATTCTTAGCCACATGAGTGAAATTTATTTGGGATAAACAAAATTAATCTCTGTAATTAGACAAAATGAGTCAGATTCAGTCCTACCATTCTGATTTTACCTTTGCTCCCAATTTTCTTATTTTTTGGTGAGTAGAATGCAACAACAACAACTACATACCCAGTATAATCCCACATAGTGGGGTCTGGGGAGGGTAGTGTGTACGCGACCTTACCTCCTACCTTGTGGAGGTAGAGAAGTTGTTACCAATAGACCCTATGCTCAGGAAAGTATAGGTACCACAATAATAACAAGAAAACAAGATGGGACAACACCGAAAAACCATGTAAAAGCAGCATACATAACAAGATAGTAAGATGATCGAAATGGAAAAAAAACGACAGGTATTCAAAGAAACCTAATACCGACCAAATGCGAGAGTACGTACTAACACTAACACTAGCGGTATGAATGATCAAGACTACCTAACCTGTTATCCTAATCCTCGACCTCCACACCTTCCTATCAAGGGTCATGTCCTCGGTCACCTGTAGCTGCGCCATGTCATGCCTAATCACTTCACCCCAACTCTTCTTCGGCCTACATCTACCTCTCCTAAGACCCTCCAATGTCAACCTCAACATCCTCATCTCTGCTACCTTCATCTTCTGGACGTGGGAGCTCTTGACTGGCCGGACACTCAGCCCCATACAACATAGCCCCATACAACATAGCCAGTCTGACCACCGTTCTATAGAACATAACTTTAAGTTTTAATGGTATCTTCTTGTCACACCAAACACCGGAAGTAAGTCTCCATTTCATCCATCCCGCCCCAATCGGATGCATGAGATCTTCATCAATCTCCACATCCCCTCTATAATAGACCCAAGGTACTTAAAACTTTCCCTCCTAGGGATGACTTGAGAATCCAGCCTCACCTCCCCTTCCACTCCATGAGTAGCACCATTAAATTTACACTCCAAGTATTCTGTCTTGGTTTTGCTCATATTGAAACCTTTAGACTTCAGGGTCTGTCTCTACACCCCTAGTCTCGCGTTAACGCCGACTTGCGTCTCGTCAATCAAAAGATTGTCGTCTGCTAACATGCACCACGACACCTCCCCTTGGATGTGGCGAGTCAGTACGTCCATCGCCAGGGCAAACAAAAAGGGCTGAGTGCCGACCCCCAGACCCCTCCCACTCTCTGGTGAGGAGAATGCATACTCTTATAAAAAGGATGAGGCACATACATACATCTTTACTATCTTAATAAAAAATAGATCCATCTTTCCCCACTTCTGAGTCGCACTGGGTATGTTGTTATTGGTGTTGTATAAAAATTACGTATTCCATGTGGGTAGTTAGATCTGGTTATTGCGGATATTCACATCAACTTGTAAACATTGAGTATCTTTCGTTTATTAAACCAGCCCCACATGTAAGACTATTTCTTAATGTTCAAATGGACAGGTTCTTCTTCGAGATCCATTGGATGAAAATGTTACTCCTGTTGTTGAGGAACTTAGAAGGCAGCTGAAACCAATGAATGCAAATCGTGAAGATCAGAAAGAGGAAAAAGATACGAATGTTCAGCATGATATTGAAACAACTGAAGAAGATGGTTTTCGTCTTATCATTCTCAATTTTCTGTACTTGTGAATTTCTCATATTCGATTCTCAAGCTCATGCTTCTCATTTCTTTATGTATTATTCACGTTCTTTTGGTGAGTATGCTGACTCTTTTTCTTGTGCCAAACACAATGCAGAGTCTCCATTTGAATTCCGAGCTCTAGAGGTTGCTTTGGAAGCCATCTGTAGTTACCTTGCTGCTCGCACATTAGAATTGGAAACTGCTGTTTACCCAGCTTTAGACATGCTAACATCAAAGGTCTGTGTATGAAGTATTAATCTATTTAGTGTTTACATTGCTACATCTGCGTTATAGTATGCTAAAGGACATAGGTCCTCCTTCCCTAGAGGGAAAATCCTTCAGTAAATATTCTTATCTTTTCTTTTTTTCCTCGTTTATCCTAAATTTCCAGTTATATTTTTATTGATGACTCATAATCCCTAATTTTTCACCGCACACACATTAATGAAAAGATAATTTACATGTCTATTTGTGCATGTGTATGCTGGGAACTTTCTATTTCAACTTTCGAGTTTTTTAGTTGTCTATGTGAACCAAGATCCTATTTCTTGGTCTGCTTTTTCTTTTTCTTTTTTTTCTTTTCGTTACCCTTTCTTTTTTATTTTGGCCATTGTTATCTTCTCAAGAAAACAAGACACCATAAAATTCAACTAGGAATTATAAGGTAAAGAAAACGAGACACCATAAAGTGTTGGACTTTCTCTACCCCAGATAACACTTTATTACTAACAGTAAATAATATAAAGGTAATTCCTTTTTATACATTTGCAATTGTAGTTATTTTTGTTTTTGTAAATTCCTTGCCATATGAAATATTCTTTGGACTCTCTTGTACTTCTTCTGAAATGAGGAACGATTGAACTATGCCCAAAGAAAAGTTTCATTAATTCCTACTTCTTTCCGCTAGTGTTAATTATAGAATGAGTATCCTATGCATGTTATATCACTGAAAACTTTTGATAGTTTTTGGAGTAAAACATGGTCATATTTACTTCTTAAAGGATAATAGGATGCAGGCCATACTACCTCATCACAGACTAGTAGGCGTCTTCTTTTATTTCCACCCCCCCCCCCCCCCCCCCCCCCCCCCCCCCCCCCTCCCTCTTTACTCACCTCTGTGTATTTCTATGGAAGGTATTCCACGAAACTTACAGAAAGAGCTCTTTCTTGCTCAAATATCGTTCCCTATACATATGATTTCTACTTATAAGAAAAAGAATATATATTGTTTTCTTAGTTTTTGGTATATCTAAATTCAGTGCCTTTTGGTGTTTTTTGGCATCTTGGACATTGTGTCCGTTTCCTGCGGTTTGTTCTTGTAAAGTTTTGTTTGGATCCCATGGGATAGCTTAGACGCCAGCTACTAACATTATTAAGTTTGGTTTTGTACTGCATTTGAAAGTTCGAAATGTTTCTTTTCATGTTAAGAATCTTGAGATTCTTTTTGTTACGTGGTTCCCTTTTCTTGATCCTCACCCTTAATCTCCTGCATGCACATATATGTTGATGTCTCTGCGTCTGCAATCTTTAGAAGGTTAATTGCTAGAGTTTTATCTGTCTTTCATGGGGGTAATTTTTCCCAAATAATGTTTAATGCAGATTAGTAGCCGTAATCTGGATAGAGTGCGGAAATTAAAGAGTCAAATGACACGGTTGACTGCTCGCGTACAAAAGGTTATGTCTTACCTATTATTTAAGTGACATTGACGTTAACTTTCTTGTTTACGTTTTCATTTTTATTAGTGTGTTTTAACTGGCTGAACAATATTTAAATCCTTTGAACTTTTTTCTCTTTGGATTTTGAGGATATTTTGTTAAAAGAGACATTTTATAATATAGCTTTATTTCATTAAAAATGTCTCTTTGTGACCGCTGAATCCAGCCTTTTTTCCATATAAATATATGCGGCTAGGATATCCAAATTTCTTGGAGATAGATTGTTGTCTAGAAGCTGCCACCTCCGCACCAGGAAAAAGGGGGAAAATAATAACTTGGTAATCTTCTTAAATTTAGCAATAAGAAGTTCAATGCTCATACATGATTGACATGTAGATATTAGATTCGTGACCAATTATATGAAACATACTTCCTTTTTCTCCATTTTGATAACCAAGAAATCTGTTGTTTCATCCTCAACACTTGGTGGATAATGGGATTCATTGCTCTTCTCCACTGAAATGCCAGACGTGGTGTTACCACTACATTTTTTATAACTCGTGAAATGCGCTGACAACACTTCTCATGCTGTACTATTTTTGCCCGAACCAAAGCCTTGGGGCTCTACTCCATTTTGATATACTATGCGAATAGCTTCAACTTACGCGTGCTTTTCTACTCTTATTAACAACAATATCTGTAATGGAATGATTTTATTGCAGTTGGATTATTCCGCTCCTTGCATACTCCAAAGTGTTTTGTCTCGTCAATATTATAGTTCTCTGTTGAATCTAATGTACATATCCTTATAATATTCTTTTTATTATTGAAGACCGGTTAGAGTGCGTGGGTCCTTCAATTTAAAGCGTCTATTGAGTCCTTTTTTGAAGGTAAATGGACTTAGGATTTAAACTTTAGGTAAAAAAGAAACTTTTTTTGGATTAGTGGTTAATGAGGTTTGATCTCATTTTAAAGTAAAAACAATAATAACAATAACAACGGCGCCTCAGTCCCAAGCAAGTTGGGGTCAGGCAATATGAATCCTCATTTCTTTCATTTAGCTCGACTCATCATCATCATTACCAAAATAAAATGAAAGTAAGAAAAAAGATAAATATAATAATAATAATATAAGTTCTCCACCAGTCTAAAACCTATTCATAACTAGTATGTATCACCTATATGGATTTTTCTCTTCTATTGTGCCCAATCTTTAGCTAAGTCTGCATTGATTTCAAGGAAACCTAAGAACTCTAAAAGTTCATTTATTTATACAAGGCCCCTAAATATAAAAACCAAAATTCCACCCAAAAAGAAATAGGAAATCCTCAAGCATTTCATAAACAACTCAAAAAAGAAACAACGCGATTGTTTAAAAATAGCAGGTTGTTTATGATAAACAATCCGTGGTTGTTTAAACAACCTTTAAAAGAAAAGGAAATCACACAGTTTAAAAAACACAGGTTGATTATACAGTTGTTTAGACAGGCAATGTATTTGTCTAAACAACCGGCAGAATAGATTAGCAATGTAGTATCAATGCTCCCACCTGCCCTTGCAATCCTTTGGCCCGCTGTGCACTGAACAGTGATCAACTCATTATGGTTGCTTCTTTATGTACTTAATTGCAGGTGAGAGATGAGCTTGAGCAACTACTGGATGATGATGATGATATGGCTGACCTTTATTTGTCAAGAAAATTGGCCGGTGCATCACCTGTAAGTGGATCAGGTGCAGCCAGCTGGTTTCTTGCCTCACCTACCATTGGCTCAAAGATATCCAGGGCTAGTAGAGCAAGTATTGCAACATTTCGTGGGGATGAGAATGATGTTGAAGAGCTTGAAATGTTATTGGAGGTAAACTTCTTCTAATGGCATCATGTTGGCATCATTCGTTATACCTAAGAGAAGGAAAAGTTGAAAAAAGAAAGCATGCTTCTTTTGAGCCCTACTTACAAGGAAGTGTTTTTCTTTCTTGCAGGCTTACTTCGGGCAAATTGATAGCACATTTAATAAACTGACAACGGTATGCAAGTTTTGCCCTCTTGTGGAGTTGGATATATTAAGCTGGCAAAGCCTTTTAGAACCTTTAGTCCCTTGTGTGTTTTTATGGATTTTATATTTGACAGTCTTCTTTAAATTTGGTCAATGTGCTTATATAGTAGAGATACCTCATTACTTCAGATGGCTATCAAGAGTCTTTAATGGTAGCAGGATGCTTGCCTCTGAAGTTCCATTGTTAACGATTGAATAGTGCAGATTGTCGGAGGGAGCAATCAAGTCTCCTTATGTTTGGATATTGATATTCCTTCTTGATGAACCCTGAATTGCTATTGCTTTCTTTTACCTTTTCTTTCATGAGTCTTAAGATACAAAGAGTCTTAAAATACACAATAAATCAGGTCAAATTATTCTGACTTAAGCAAATGTTGAAAAATGAAGTAATTGTGAGAGGGTTGTGATTCTTGTGAATAGGGAGGAGACCTTCCATCGTCCGGGTAATGGGATCTCTCTGTGGACTAGTGTTTGTTGCTTTCATTGAATTCCTTCATTTAATACTATCCCTCTCCCTTCAGTTTCCTGTACTTCTTAGCATTTGTTCCAAATAATGGCCTTTCTGTCATGTCTACTAGATGGGTGGAAATGCAGTGCTCTTTTAGATTTTGTTCTTTGGAAATTTTCAGTTCTGAGTGACATGTTGAGTGTTCTTTATCTTCATTTTCCAGTTAACATTTGTCTATTTTAATTTGCAGCTACGAGAATATATTGATAACACGGAAGATTACATAAATATTCAGGTAGTTAAAATACCAAGACAATTTTCAGTTAGATGTGATTCATCTGAATACGCAATGATGTAAAACTTATGCTTCTTATTTCAGCTGGACAACCATCGAAATCAGCTCATCCAGGTGCTCTCCTTTGGATATATCTTAATCCCCTACCTATCTTTCATTTTATCTTTTCAATCTCGTTGAATCTCATGATTAGAGTTGTCTCTATGCTCATATGTGCTTTTGTCATGTTGGTTGCAGTTAGAACTTTTTCTCAGTTCCGGAACTGTGTGTTTGTCTATCTACTCTTTGATTACTGCGATTTTTGGGATGAACATCCCATATTCTTGGAATGATGGTCATGGTTACATGTTTAAATGGGTAAGTTTGAAACTTTGTGGCGTCAGTATGATTGTCCGAGTACTATACCTGATTGAAAAACAGACGCTATTTGGTTGATGGATGGTTTAATGTTGTGCAGGTGGTAATCGTTGGTGCTATTTTCTCTGCCGTGCTTTTCATATTTATAATCTCTTACGCTCGTTTCAAAGGGCTTGTTGGGTCATGATCGAGTGAAGGCAGATGTGATGGCGAGCAAAATCTTTTGCCCATGTCTAGAACACAACGCGGATACATTTGATGGCCCATCTGAAAGGTACCATACAGCATCCAAGCTGTGAATGGCCATAATGTTTTGCAAATATCATGACATTTCTTCACTGTTATTGGATAAACAAGCTTGAGATCAACTGCAGGACTTACTCTGTCATATTCTTGTAGTATATGAAAGCTTCACGATTGTACTTATGTTAATCACAGCCAAAAGCTCTAATTAAGTTTTTTTTTCTTGGAGAAAGATGAATACTGTTGATTCAGTTATGCTTTTGGCAATTTTTTTATATCGTGTTTTTCGAAAAGAAATAGAGGAAATAGTTGCTTTGCATTTATCACCACACTGTAAATAGTGTTTTAAGTCTTAGAGAACAGGCAATTTGTTTTTATGTTCCAATTTTTCCTTAATTTTTGTTAGCATTTATGTGATTCTGAAAAAGCCAAGTTAAATCATAAAACTCCAAGTCAGGTGCGGATGTAGCCTACTGGCTCATCTAAACCTGTGACTTTTAGCCTCATCTGAATCTCTGTCTTCCGACACGGTGTATAAATATATATACGTAAAAAACTACTTCCTCCGGTCCAAATATTTGTTTTTTTTATTTTATGTTTTCACATATATTAAGAAATTCACTTTTAAACATTAATTAGCAATGAAATTGATCATCTTAACCTTTACTATTTCACATATTAATTCATTTTCAAAATTTAAAAAAATCACTTATTTTGGACCGGAGCGAGGGAGTAGATGCTAGTGAAATTCAAATGGGAGGCAATCGTGTTTGAATTGTGACGTCTTTGATCATTTATTGCTCGTTTATACCTTCTAAGAAAAATCCAAGGAATAGTACTAATTTCTTTACATTGCATGAATTATAACATAGAGTGGATTTTTGTTGGGATTACCTCTTCAAAGATTCATCTTTACATACTTTTCGTGCCCACATTTTTCTAATCCACATTATTACCTCATTCAATCTTGTAAAAATAGCACGAGTTAGCTAGTTTTTGGACTGGTCATTCAAAAATAGTCAGCGTTTGCAAAATCATTGGAAAATAGCTACTATTTTGCTGCAACACGAAAAGTTCCAGCATGTTATGCTGGAACTCCAACACGCGGAAAGTTCCAGCATAATATATTGGAGATTGGAGCACATGTGTATGATCTCTCAGCACATTATGTTGGAGCGGTATATTATGCTGCAACTCCAGTATACTATGCTAGAAGTCCAATATATTATACCAGAGTTCCAATATATTATGCTGAAGTATTTTTCCGAATTATGAACAATATTTTCGTTCAAATTTATTTTTATATGAAAAGTAATTATATTTCGATTACTTTTAAAATTGTGACTATTTTTGAACGACCACTTGTAAATCTGGCTATTTTTTAATTTAACCCTTCAATCTTGTATAAAATAATACACGGATACTAACCGAACATTACACCAAGTATGCAAAGTTTATATCAGTAAACACAATGCCTACAGCGTATCGAACAAAGTCCGGAAGAAAAACCTTGAAAATTGTGGAACTTTTTGACATAAATTAGTAGCAATTCCACAAGTAGAAAATATTAAATAAACAATGACACTATGCAAAAACTGCCAATTACACCAAAAACTCCTGTGAGTAATCCAGGGAAATTTTACCATCAATTCAAACTCCACACTCAAACATGCATTGCGTTTCCTTCTGTCAAAGCAAACTTTAAAACGTCATCGTAGATGACTAGAAATGAAACTTCCCCTTTCGGATGATTCCATGCTCTCTTCAACCAGCAGGTTTAGCCTTGTCAATCCTCACAGAAACAAGATCAATTAGCTTTGGATCGTCTCACTTTCCTGATCGAAGCAGGAATTTTCGCAAATGATGCTTCATCGTGCCTATTATTTGGGGAAGATATAGATTCACTGAACTATCGGAACAACTAAATGAGAAAAGAAGAGAAACAAGCACTGTACAGCTTGCGAAAAGTCAAGGCCAGTGGGAATGCTAAGTTCTAAGGGAAAAACAAAAGGAGAGAAGATATACAAGATATTCTTATCTAACGGCTACATCACTCGTACATGATTATCTGAAATGCTCAAGATTCTCCAAATGTCCTCTCCTGGATAATCTGCCCAAGTTTAGTGTACACAGCTAGCTGCTCCTCGAATGTGAGGTTCAGTATTATCTACATCGTTGCATCAAGACATTTAGCACTAAGATTTATAATTCATCGAGATATTGTTGGTATGTGAACTTGAGAAACTTACCTGATCCAAGATCATCTCAATTGACAAGTTCTGTGGCACAACAAAGGACTGATGATAGATATATGCAAACACAGCCATCACCATCTGCACAAATATAACTCGTCACGAAAAGAGATTCACTATCTCAGCATTCAGATTAGAACTACAAAGCAAAACTGCTGAGGGAGGGAGTTATGCAAGAGGGAAAGGTGAAGCACAAGACAGAATACTGAAAATAATAATTCTAGTAACAATGTAAGAGGTCGAAATCAGTATGCATCATCTCTTCGGCTGAACCTGCTAAATTATTATTTGTTGGGAACAAGGTAAGAACCTTCCATTGGTTACACACTTACACCCTTCAAGAGTCGGTTCTTTATAGATCCATTACGTTATCCAGGCCTTTCTATTGATAAATAGACCTAATGAGAAATGAATATTTATTTGGTTTCAAGATCTAAGAACAAGAGAGATCTTGGGATACAAGCAATTACGGATATAACTAGTAAATGCATTCCTCCCCACGTCAACATGTTTTATTGTTTAAGGGGTATTATGCCAACCATACTGAAGCCGAGGCTTTGCTTCTGTTCAACACATAATGTGTCCACACCAGCTTACACATAAAGACAAAAATGTAAAAGATACCCTCCTCCCCTAAAAACCACACCCCTTCCGGGAGGAGGTTCAGCATTATGAAAAAGCTTGACACTGGATTTTGCAATATTTATATCGGTCAGCATATTAACTCACCAATAATAATTCGGTAGATTCTGTTACAGACTATCCTAATTCCTAATTTAGGGGACAAGTGGAAATCAGGAAAAAATATTACTGCAAGAATTGAAAATTTATCAAGTATTTTAAATAAAAGTCAAATTTTCGAATTCAACAGTTCAGGAAGATGATCGAAATGGAAGCCAAGCAACTCTCCATCTATGGATCCATCAAACTAGAATTGCATGTTTCCAAGATTCGCGACCCTTTTTCTTGGACAGAACTAATTTTTTCTTGAATTAACTTATATTGTACATTATTTCATGAAGTCGGAGCAAGAGAACAGTGGAGGAAAATTTTATAGCCCAGACATGTCAATGTGCCAAGAAGGATCCTTTAATGTCAATAATACCTGTCCATACAATAGTTCAGAACCCATACTTAATGGTAGCTCACCTGACAGTCCATTCTATCTGTCATACCGCCATGTCCAGGTATGCTATCACCAAAATCCTACACCGAATAGAAAGATAGAAATTATATTATTCATTGGTAACAGTAAAGGACCTAGTAAGGCATCTAGAAATTAAGACAAAAATAGTGAATATCGTACCTTGATCTTGAAGGCTCTCTTAAAGCCACTAGCAAAAAAGCCTCCAAAAGGAGCTATAATAGATGCAAACAATCCAAGCAATAAAGCATGCCATTGTACAGGCAAAACAGCAATCTCTCTCGAAAGAAACTGCAGACATAAGAATCAAAGATAACTTCAGTTTAATATGCTATTGGCTGAAAAAATCTAACATTTCTAATTCAGTACAAATCACTTGATAATCTCAAATAGAGTATCAGAAGTATCAAATTTATATTAATCGCATTAGTATCTCGTGAATACTTTCAAATCATTCATAAAGTTAACATGCCTAACCCATTTGTTGTGTTGTAAAACAGTTTTCTTTTAAACAAAGCAAAAGCAATCTAAGAAAAGCCCAAAAATAATTCTCCTAAAACCATATCAACCATTGCTAAAACCAACAGAACTCCAGAACACACAATTGACTTAAGCAAACATAGTTGTTTCATGGTTGTCTTGTAAGAATTTATGCTTTTGCAATTTTTACTTACTTGCACATCATCATATGTTAGAAATGTTAACAAATTCATAGAATTTTAGGTTTGAATTTAGATTAAAAAAAATCCTTACCCGAAAAAGAAATAAATGAAATAAATGAAAGGTTGGCCCATCCTAGCCTGCAGCCCGTTTAGGGCTGGGTTAGGCAGGCTATTTTAAGGCCCTTTTGAAAGTGGGGCCGGCCCTTCCTAGCCATCAAATTCCATGGCCTGTGAGGGCTGGGCTGGGCTAGCCCATTTTGACAGCTCTCCTACTACCTTTCCACCAACACAAGTACCCCGTAACTCTGCCAACCAAATTTTAGGCACATGGGGAAAACCAACATTTTGTCTCTATTGGGATTTGAATTCTGATCTACTCTCAGTTAAATATTTTAAATTATTTTAAAGAATACCCTAAAATATTTATTGCTTATCAGATATAGAAATATTGTTTTTGGAACATTAGCCAAAGTAGATTCATAAACTAGTTAAAGCAAAAACACCTTCTAGAACAATGGAACTCATCGCTTAAGCAATTAACAGCAATTCAAAATAATGCATAGTATATATATGTGTAACTAGGGTATGTGTCCGCGCTTAGCGCTTTCATTAAAAGAAATATAGATATACATAATTTAATTGTAAAAATTGAATAAAATCATAAATATTAAGCATTTTCAATCACACTATGGATGTAATTTCCATACCTAACACTATACATATTACAAGTTTGCCATGGAAGGATATAATTGTCCCCACATCTATAAAACGTATAAGTAAAGTTGATGTGTATTTTTCAATTATCTCTTTGATTTTCTAAGAAGTTGAAGAAATATGTGATTTCAATAGAATATAAATGTCTTTATTTAATATACGCATATCTAACTTTATTTTTTTTAATATAAATCGGATGTTTCTCCTTACATAAAAAAGAATATAAAATTATAGTACAGATAAAAATAAATTAAAATACAAACAATAAATTTGCACGGGATGAAACTATAATTTATTTTTTAAAAAGGAAAAGGAAAGTTGCACCCACGTGGACCATTAGCCGTTTCTATCTTGAAAAACACAACAATTTCATAGACGAAAAGATGATTTTCTTGATGTGATCATCTCTTTTAAGAGACTTGTAAACTCAATTCTTATCCCTCATAACCGCTTGAAGATGGTTTTGCTTAATATTTTTAAAAAGAAAATAGAAAAACAAATGATCCCATCTTATGTATTGCCATGAATTCCTGCATGATTTCTTTTTTACGGTTCTTGCTTTTATCACTTCATTTAGTGGAAATCAACTACCAAATTTTATTTTTATCAATGTTATTTATTAACTGTTCCAAGTTGATATATTCCTTAAAATTGTTTTAGAACTATTCAACGATATATAAAAATGAGAAAAAATATATCTAGCAATTGTAAACTTGATAAGGAACCAAAACTTGCCAGATTCAAAACCAAGATACATGACGAAATCAACATGTGGGGTATGTTTTTTGTTGATACTACTGCTAGAATTAGATCTAACTAATGAAATAGGACAAAACTGAGAGAGGTAAGTCATAAAACCTCATAAGGTTGGAAAGATGCAATACAATGACTAAAAAAAGAATGGAAGGTATAATTTATAACACTAACAAATGGGGGTTATGGATATTAAAAGCCACAATCTAAGAAGTAATTTATAACACATTAAACAATTTGGGGTTATGGACTTGAAAAGTCACAACCTTCAATAAAGATAAATGGTTTTAAATGTAGACTTTTAAAATAAGATAAGAAAAGGGAAAAAATCAAAAAAAAAAATGAGAAAAAGATAAATAGGATTTTCTACCCTATAAGATATGCCACATCATCTTACTGCAAATTCATATCTAGTTTCGAGAACAAATTCACGAGGAAAAGGGAAAAAAGCTGGATGCCTCCTAAAGAGTAACAGAGATGAGCAAAGCAAACACACGCTCGAGATGATAAAAGAAAAGCTTCTGCGATAGAACAGGTCTTTAATAGTTTTGGCAAGAGCACACATAAATGCAACTTTAAGTTTCCAGGGCTGACAGAAAAGTTACCCATGCAGGAAACCATTCTGGTAAAGTAAAATATTCTGGTTTAAACAGTGGACCAGGATCACAATCAAGCCAACCAGTCGATAGGTCCTGCATCACAAAATATGGAAGTTACGCTTTTAGAAACTGTGCAGCTAGTCTCCCAAGCCAATTGGGAGAAACTTTACCCAGAAATATTACCTTTCTAGGGCATGTCAGCCACTGGAAACGACCAAACATATTCGCAAGCTGAGAAAACAACAAACAATGATTAGAAAATCCACACAAAAAAACCATATATACCCTTCTCAAACACTGTTCAGAAGAAAAATCATTCAGTGTATTGCTATAAACATACATAAAAGCAACACAATTTAAGCATGAAAATTTTAAAGAGTCTGACATGAGAAGGTGGCATAACCACTAAGAATAGGATAAAGAAAATAGCCCCATCATGCAAACTGAAGGAAAGACCAATGTGCACTACACTTCGCTTTTGCACCAAATAACAGTTACCAGAAAGGCAGAGATAATGGTTGTAACAGATGCTCCAATGAAGCCTTCCCAAGTTTTCTTAGGCGACAATTTGATCAAAGGAGTTCGTCCGAAGAAGAATCCGAAAAAATAAGCAGCTATATCATTGATCACGATGAGAGAAGCTGGAAGCAGGAACCTGCATTACAATGAATCTTATTTGAAGTTCTACACCCATGTTGAATTTGTTGCATGTTCAATTTAACAAAAAAAAGAGAAAGAAAAAGAAGATAAATAAAACAAAAAGAAGGAGAGTAATACAAACATGGGACAATAGGTAAAGCAATAACAACAAAAAACTACTACTCAATCCCAAAAAAGTTTGGATCACTTCTCCATTTAAGCTCAATTCATGTCACCATCATACCAAATAAAATAAAAGTGAAAAATTTAAGTTAAATATGCATAAATAATAGTACTAACAATAACAACAATATTAGAAGTTCTCTAACAAGATTAAAACTTATTCCCAACTAGTAAATACCGCTTTACGCGGATCTTTTCTTCCATTGCGCCCAATCTTTAGCCAAGTCTGCATTGATTTCAAGAATTTATAGTTTTTTCGAGACAACTTCTTTCAATGTGATTTTAGGTCTACGCCATCCCTTTTTAACACCTTTACTCACCATACTCCACCTGTGTAAGATGGCTCACATTGCTGGTCCCAAGATCGAATAGAGGAGGAGGGTTGTGGTAGGTTGGCAAACAACGTAAAACTTGCCAATTCAAAACGGGTCAGGCAAAAAATATTATGTTCCCCAAGAACTAAAAGACACCCTCCAAGCATTTCTACTAGATACATTCACCAACAGGAAAGAGAATAATACTTGAAGCTTGGACACAATGATTAGTTTCCAAGACGAAGCAGATAGAAATCTCCAATAAGTACAAGAGAGGAAAGGGCCAGTAGACTAGGGTAGTTATAGTAGGTTGATTTATCAGTGAATACAACAATTTCTTTCTCTATTTGAGGTGGATACAGCAACTACACTTCGACCGCAAGCAAGTTGTGGTTGGCTATATGAATCCTCAATATTCATGGCACTACATTTTAAGTTCGCTCCAAACCACTATTACCTATGGTGGATAGAGGAAGAAAAAGAACAATATCTACGAAACTGAAGGTGTCTTACCAGAAAATTCCCTCAAAAATATTGGCAACAGTGAAAGCAGATTGCGTAAACACCACAATTAGAATCATATGCGTCCACGCATACTGGCTAAATTGATACTTGTACATCTTCTTCTTCAGTGTTAGAATGAACCACATGAAACCTGATTCCAAAGGAGAGGGAGCACTTCAGTAAAATTGCTCAACAATCAGCAGAGGATGAGCATGTATTATAACAACCCAAGGCATGAAAAATGGCACCGCAGTATACTTAAGATTAAAGAACTAGTTATTTCACGTCTTGGGTATTGTTAAACTGCGAAATCCTTTCGACATTTAAAACACTGCATGAAAGGACATGCTTAAACAGATAGAACAAACCTGCGATATAGAAGAAATAACACGTGACCATGTGATACTTTACAAATTTGCTGACAAGCTTGTACAGGACTTTGTCTAACGTAACTGTGTTGACAAGCCTCTGGCTTAGCATGCGGCCATATACGAACAGCATTGCCGTGAAGAAGAAGTGCCTGGAAACAAAGTTGGAATCTAGCAAAGTCAGAAGAACGGTTGACAACACCTTGACATCATGCCAATATGATAATTAGTGCCAAGCTTCAGGATAGAGTACAACAACAGCATACACAGTATCGGGGTCTGGAGCTTCAGGATAGTCAGCTAAAATGTTCAACTGTATATCAAATGGATAATATTTTGCAACCAAAAACAAAGTTGCGCAATTAATTATGGACAAAGGGAGTATAAACCAAACAAACGACATTTTCATACTCCAATAATTTAGTTAGTCAATATCATTTTCCTCTTGTAGCCGCGTCGCACCAATATTTCTTCTTGTAATCATATTTTATACAGGATGATCTAAAAGTTTAAGTTGCTAGAAAGAGCACAGTTTTATTTACTTAATAATAACTTCAACACATCCCCTCACGCGCAGGCTTAATTTTTCAAATGCATGGAAGTTATTTTTTATAATGGTAGCAGTGAGAACTGTACCCATGACCTCTGTTTGCTCTTACACCATATTAACGTATGTGAGCAACCCATCTAGAAGTTTAAACGGTTAAAAGATGGCACACTTTTTTTTTTTTTGATAGCCCTGGGTGTCCGAGTCTCTTAGAGCCCCGACTAATCCCAGGGGTGCACAGGCCCTCGGCAAGGAGTTTCCCGCAAGTGCACCACGGTTAAATCAGGTTTTACCCAGTCCGATGGGCCTCAGAAATTGTTTGCACCCAGTGGGTTTCGAACTTGAGACCTTGAAAAGGAGCAAACCCCAAGGCTCAAGTCAATTGCCACCAGACGAACCTCACACTTTTATTTACTTAATTATATCTTCAACACACCCCTCACATGCATGCTTGATTTTTCTCAAGAACAAACATGGTGGCAGAGAGAACTGAACCGATGATCTCTATCTGCTCTGATACCATGTTAAATTGTGTGATCAATCCATCTAAAAGTTTAAATTATTAGAGATGGCACACTTTTATGGACTTAATCATATTTTCAATATTGTAATTTATGCACATTCAACACAAGTTAATTTGACATATCCCAATTGTGTGATCAATCCATCTAAAAGTTTAAATTATTAGAGATGGCACACTTTTATGGACTTAATCATATTTTCAATATTGTAATTTATGCACATTCAACACAAGTTAATTTGACATATCCCTCAAGAAAGTAGAACCGGACAACACATGCTCTAATATAATGAAAATGAACTTCAAAGGGCTCGACACAGATAATTGTCATTCATAGCATTTGTCAGATATAGAGGCAGGATTCTGCTGCACCTTATAGTAACTAACGCCTCTAAACAGTTCTAAATCATATAGTCTAAATGACTTAAAACAGAGGATCAAATACTTGCATGGCTCAAACGTATGCCATAAAGTTTGAATAAATGAAAAGCAAATGTATTAAGATCCAAAAGATTCTGCACAGTTACCCACACTATATACTATAGCTTCAGCAAATATCTTAAGAAAATGACATTTTTAATTAAAACATGGGGAAGACATGAACCCTATTCACTGTCAGATCTCCTAAAATAAGTCGAACATGCACACTTGATATGGCACATATAAGATGAGAAAAAGCAAGCAGGCAAGCTAACATCACACTGGTTTTACTCACCAATTCAATAGCCTGAAACCAGGAAGCTGTCGGTCTTCATGTGCTCTTCTAAGTAGATTGAACAATTCTTTTGCCATAAAGATTTGGATAACTACTACCATGGCCCAAATATAAAGATGGCCCATGTAAATGATGAAAGCAAAGCCCCCGATCATCCACACAGATGAATATGCACGGATCAGCATTGATTTGTACTTGGATCGATCGTTAACAAGCAAATGGTTTCCATTTGCTTTGACAACTTCTGGAGGAACCTGTAATTTCCGGAAGAGGGGCGAAGAACATTTAAGAAAATTTAGTATTTAAGAGGAGAAGTGTAGAGGGGCAACTCATTATCCACCGTGTTTCAAAACTAAAAAACAGCGGAATACTCGATTATCAAGAAATATCTGACTCCGAACATTTACAAAATTCCATTCCCAAAAGGTGACACTAAAGCATCTGAATTCTAATTTACTTATCTATCTGTTGATTAATGTACTTGTTCATTCTCAAACAAATAGCCAAAAACTCGGAGCGAAAACATAAAAGTAAAGATAGCACAAATCATTAAAAGAACCAATATAACAAAAGTGAAGTCACCTCATTTGATCCTCTACGACGACGTATCCGTCCTGAAGGCGTTCCTGGGGCACTGGAATTGCTATCGTTTTGCATACTTTCTTTATCAAGTCCTTACCCCCACTAATAATTCAACTTAAAAAGAACACATGAATACCTAAAACCACCTGAACATAAATAAACAATAAAAACATGAGGATTAAGGTTCAAATCTCAGCGGATGCAAAAAAAACACTAGGTGATTTACCCATTTCGTAATTCTTAATGGGAGAGATATTGGGTAACAGGTCCCTCGTGGACAGTGTCGAAGCTAGGAATTTTAGTAAGGGAGTTCAAAATATAAAAAAGTAAACACAAAGAAGTCAAGGGGATTCAACATTTACGGTATATACATAAAAAATAATTTTGACCTAGTATATATAGTGTAAGTTCCAGCAAAGGGGGTACGAATGTACCCCTTCCGCACCTGGCTCCGCCCATGCCGGTGTACTAATCAAGGTCCGCCAAGTTGGCCCTGACATCACCATCATCAAATACCAACAAAGTAAATAAAAATACTAGGTACCCATTACCTGCGTTGGAACCAGGTGGCAGGTACCTAGTGGAATAGTCTAGGTGGGCGCAAGCTGACCCGACACCACCGTCAAAAAGGAAATAAAGCATTTAGAAAAACTCGATGAATTCAACAGAAAATAGAGTATCACACAAAAATTATTTAAATCGTTTACAATTTAAACTATCCATAAGGCTAACTGTAATCATATACCATATATAAGTATTAAAAAAGCAAAGCTACCAATACAACTAAGAATTAATACAATAAATTAAGTATTAACAAGTTAACAAACCCTAATTAAACTAACTATAAGCACAGCAACGAATTTCAAAAACTGAATCTTAAGAAACAAAAAAAAAACAATTTAAATAGTTTGCACAATGATATTTAACAAAAAATTATTTTAAAAAACTAGGTTTTTTTTGGTTGAATTGAATACAGTTATAAATAGGAAAATTTAGAGAGAAAATAAATAAAAGGAAAGAGAAATAGAGAAGGAGATCGGACCTATCGGCGAGTGGAAGTTTGTGAGTGAGGAATGAGGGAAGGCACCAAAACACATCTCACACTTAGCTCGTTTTTGGCTGGCATTTGGAGGCTAAATACTGGACGGTATATATATTAATATAAGCAAAAAAATCAATTTTTTGCAGAAAAATTGAATTATGTAGACCACCCAAATTTTACATAAAAATAGCACGGGGTAACCAGTTTTCGGAATAATCATTCAAAAATAGCTAACGTTTGTAAAGTCATTGAAAAATAACCATTATTTTATTGCAACACGGAAAGTTTCAGCATAATATACTGGAGATCGGTGCACCTGTGTATGAACTCACAACATATTATGCTGGAACTTTCTGCGTGTTGGAGTTCCAGCATAATATACTGGAGATTAGAGCATATGTGTATGAACTTCCAGCATATTATGATGGACCGGTATATTATACTGGAACTCCAGTATATTATGTTGGAGTTCCTGTATATTATGTTGGAGTATTTTCCGGATTTTGAACAGTGTTTACGTTCAGATTTATTTTTACACGAAAAGTGGTTAAATCTCAATTACTTTTAAAATCGTGGCTATTTTTGAATGACCACTAGTAAATGTGGCTATTTTTTAATTTCTCCCAAGTTTTATTCTATTCTATTATTATAACTTGTCTAAGTAACAAGCTCCAGAATTAATAATTTCTGGAACCAATTTTTCTTCTGCAGTTCCGACTTTGTAAGACTAGATAGAAAGGGATTACGCAATTTAAGAAAAATAAATATATAAAAGAAAAACAGCATAAAAATAGTTAGAAAAATAATGTTGTATAGTCACTCTTAAAATAATAACTAAAAAATATATTTTTTTTGTATATACAAATTGTACAAATTTTATACACTTTTTTGTCTACCAAATGTAAAGAATTTTTGGCGCTGGCTAAAGTAAGAAAAGCCAAAATAGTTTTCAAACAATAAGAGAATATTTTTGGGAAAAATTACCAGCTATGTCCATTTATAATTAACTCATTACAAAAATTGGTCAGTTGGTAAAATATTACTAATATTAGCCAAATTAGCCAATAGCTATTTGTAGCAAAAAAATATCAAATTTTTGCTTTGTTTTGAGTGGGTGTTATTAAAATAGATTGGACACAACTTAAGGAGCTTGAATCTCAGTTTTGGGATGATTTGGTGAAGTTTTGAGGTGGTTTGAATTGAAAATTCGAAGTAAAAACTTAACATGAAAAAAATGATATGTGTATATCACTGTGTATCATTTGTGTATCACATATGTATCATATTTGTATCAATTGTGTATCACATGTATATCCATGTATACCTGTGTCTGAGATACATGCGTGATACATGTGTCGCAAAAGACTTTTTTGAACTCGATTTAATTACGAATTTTGATACAAAATCAGTCCAAACCACCTCCAATCTTCCTCAAATTTTGTATATTGACTTATCTATATATTTTCAATGAATTTCATATACCCATTGAAAAAGTTCTTTTTTTGTTTAGATTTTTGGAATATTGTATATATTTTTGTATTTCATCACCTTATTTGCTACCTCATCCATGAAATTTCCTTTCCGTCTTGTATCTAGTGTTGCTACTCACGCTTAAAAATATGAGGGGTGATTTTTGCATGTGATTCTTTGAGAGAAAGAACCCTATTATTTGATTTTTTATTTTTGTTGGTTAGTTTTGATAAGTCTATAACTAATGGCTAAATGTTGGTAAGTTGAGATTTATTTGAGATATTTGTGTAAGTTTTCCTATTTTTTTTGGAATAATTAGATTGCGTAAATTGTAATTGGATTGTTGATTTCATGATTAAACTTTACCTAATTTGTCAAATATCGTAGAATCTAACCAAATCACTTCACCTTTCTATCTAGTCTCTCATCTCACGCTTTACGCCTATAAAAGGTTGAAAGAATTACAAGAAAATACACATGACCCCATATCATAACAAAAACTAGCCCATGTTTTTACGTTTTACCCAACCTAATCTATATTGTACACATTTTGAAAGCACTAGAAAATTCAAAATTTGTGTTCTTACAACCATTACTTCTAAAAGCTATGAATTTTAGTCTATTATTTTTGGGCTAGTTGGTTGTAAATTGAAATATGGGCTATAAAATTAAAAAGTATGGAGCCAATTGTTCTTAAATTGCACGGGGCGCCCTATTTGATTTCCCCCATTTAACCTTTACCCATTTTTTTTAAATTTTTTTTAATTTGTACCCACTTTTTAAACAACTTCAGCCCCCTTTCTCCTCCTCAAAGTTATATCTGCCCTCAATCCGATAGGCCACTCACTTCTGAAGTCGCTGATTGTGAAAATGTTTCAGTAATTGACATGGGCTGTGGAGATAGAAACCTTTTAGTTCATCAACATGAGAACTATCTATCTCTATGAATACAGCTTGTATGCTGCCATAGATTTCAGAGTTGGTTGCTTTTCTTCTGATACTCTCTTTTGCACGTTCAACCATCTTCTTCCTAATCAACTGGTTGGCAATACATGAAGTGTTTAGCGTTCAACGTAGCAGCACTAGAGGCAACATAAAAAATATCTTAACAGTCATCGACAAATTTAATTATATTTACATGTTTCTTAATAATAGCCAAACTTTTAGTATGCATAGGGGATTGTGGAAGGACACCATTTGAAGGAGGCAATCCAATCAAACCAAATTGACATCGAATCATATGGAAAGTCAGTTAAAACTTCAACTCTAAGAAGGCTGAAGTTCGCCAGTTACAAACAAAAACTTCAGCTCTAGAGTTGAAGTTCGGCAGTTACAAACAAAAACTTCAGCTCTAGAGCTGAAGTTAGACAGTTACAAAATAAAAACTTCAGCTCTAACCAGTTACAAAACAAAAACTTCAGCTCTAGAGCTGAAGTTCTAGAGCTGAAGTTCGCCAGTTACAAATCAAAAACTTCAGCTCTAGAGCTGAAGCTCGCCAGTTACAAAAACAAAAATTTCAGCAATTACAAACAAAAATTTCAGCAAATAGAGAACAAAACTTTAGCTACTATGCTTGAGTTCAGCAATTACAAACAAAAACTTCAGCTCTAGAGCTGAAGCTCGCCAGTTACAAAAACAAAAATTTCAGCAATTACAAACAAAAATTTCAGCAAATAGAGAACAAAACTTTAGCTACTATGCTTGAGTTCAGCAATTACAAACAAAAACTTCAGCACACTTGGTTCAGCACATTTGCTACTTCAGTCCCGTCTACTAGAATGCTGAACTATTGCGTGATTGTCTTTGCTACTTCAGCCATGTATGCTGAAGTTACGCGAAAAAATGGGTACGCTTGCAATTTTTTTTGCAAAACGGGCACAAATTAAAACGTGACCCAAAAAGCAGGTATAGATGCAAATGCTAAAAGGTTTGATTAAGGGTAAAAAGCCCGTTCAACTTTATATGGATCTATATAAACAAAATTGCGAGCATTAGAATTATATTTACCTGCATAAATCACATATTATAATTTTAATATCCCGTTGGAATCTCATCTTTATTCAAACTTTATTGACAACAAATTTTCATCGTTAGATTCCTCATTTCAAAACAATACATTCAAAACTAAGAGTTGTCAACTTTCAATCTTTTCCTTTTTATGTTACTTTATTCTTTGTATTATTTATTTAGAAATTATCAGCTTTTTGTCTTTCTTTTTTTTAATATTTACACAAAAGAATTCCTTTCACACCGATTTTTTTTTTTTGGATACATTATTCCTTCCTCTTTCTCCATCTGTTTTATAGTGTCTATATTATATTAAATTATTCTCTTCTTCTTTTATTCTTGTCAAAGGGGCAAATTCCATGCTTTTCACGTTGAATTGTTTTATTGGGAAGCATTTTAATTTATTAAATAGAAATGGCATCTGACTTCTCCATCGTTAGTAAGGCTAAGAGCTTAATCTCATAAACAAATGATGCTTATAAAAAACGCTATGATAAATGCAACTTATAAATTATAATTGGCAAATACCACATACAAATCGAAATTAGTAAATGCAGCTTATATTATAAGGGTCCGGGGAAGGGCAGGATCACAAGGGTATATTGTACGCAGACTTACTCCACATTTCTGTAAGAGGTTGTTTCCACGGCTCGAAATCGTGACCTCCTGGTCACATGACAACAACTTTACCAGTTATACGAATGCTCCCCTTCGTAGATTGCAAGAAAACACTTATAAATCGCAATTGAAAAATGCGACCTATAAATCGCAGTTGACAATTGCGACTTATAAATCACAATTTCAAATGCTACATTTGAACTGCAATCGTCAAATGCTACTATAAATCGCAATTACCAAATGTAATATGTAACTTATAAATCGGGTCAAGTCTTCCTTGCTAAAAAATTTCCCTGACCCGTTTATTTCCTCCTATTTTAAATTTTCTTTTAGTTTTGTTATCAACCTAAAATATTTTTCTGACTCATTTATAATCAAGCAAAAGTAAGATTAATTTACATCAGAACACATCTATGAAGTGTCAAATTGTTGGAACTATATAATAAGTCTCTCTTATTGTTTAATGCTTAATGACTTTATTGTTGAAATAAAGCTTTATTATTGAAATAAATTTAGAATAAAAACTTGTAATTTCGTATTATTTTGAAATAAGTGATCTTATACTACTGAAATTAGATTAGAGTTTTAAGATTGGGAGTAGCATTTTATGATTTTTGCTAGAAATTTGACGAGATAACTGAAAGTTTATTGATTCAGATAGGTTCGATATAACTTTTAAATTTATACTTTAAGTGTATTTCACATTGTTAGAGATTCATATAGGAACTTTAAGATTGTGCTCTCCCACAAATCACATCTTTAGAATAAATTCTTTTAATTGGAAACAACAAAATGGGATGCTAAACTGCAACTTCTCAATGGAATAAATAGACGAAGCTTTTACTAGTAAGTCAAGGGAATACAAATATTTTAAACCATTTTATTGATATGTTGATTTGAGTTTTTATTGCAATTTAGTCAATTGAACATATACATCAAAATAATGGAGATGATTTATGATTTAAAAAGAAAAAACCAAAATTCCTTTGACTAGTCTTTTAAATTAAACTCACTTGAATAATTCATGATTTTTATCAAAACAGTATTAAAAATATAATTTAATCTATTATAACAAGTTAAACTATATGATAATTTGTGAAATCTAAGCTAAGCAGATCGAGTAACATGCAGACTTGATGACCTCCCAAGCTAACTAGGGCACAAAATATGTAAGAAGAGGAGAAGAAAGAGAGAAGAAGGGATCGTGTATTAGATAGAAATGAATTGTGTTGTTATACATTTGGGCACTCTACAGTACCTTTATAACATACTCTAACTGCCTTAACTAATTGGTCCTTCTTACTTTCCTAAATTGCTGAATGACCCCTAACTACCCAAGGCTACATTTTTGCACTTCAATACTCTCCCTCAAGCTAGAGAGTGGAAGACATCTAACACTTCCAGCTTGGAACAACAGATGATGTTGAGCAGCTCCCAAACCATTCGTCATTAAATCTGCCAACTTCTGTTTTGTGGATACATATTCAGTGGTGATGAGCCATGTCTTGATCCTTTTCCTTACAAAATGACAATCAATCTATACGTGCTTGGTTCTCTCGTGAAATATGGGATTGGCTGCTATTTGTAAAGAAACTTTGTTGTCACAATGTAAATGTATTGGTTTGATCACATTGTTACCCAGTTCTTCCAGCAACTCAACCATCCATACTCCCTCCGCAACTGCTGCAACCATCCATCTAAAACAAATGTTTGTCCTCGAACGGACATAAAAGGTACCTGAATCAGGGAAAAGATTGGGATATCAGCTCCGCATATCGGACTGGGACTCCCAGGTAGCTGCCTCGACAGACTGACCTCTCCACTGAACACGGACCGAAGGATAACTCTTCGATCTCAACTTACGAACCTGCCGGGCTAATATGGCTACCGGCTCCTCCTCATATGTCAAATCCTTGTCCAACTGGACACTGCTGAAGTCTAGCACATGAGATGGATCAGCAAGATACTTCAGAAGCATAGATACATGAAACACCGGAGGTACAGCTGATAAGCTCGGTGGCAAAGCAAGTATGTAGGCCACCTCTCCTACCTTATCAAGAATCTCAAAGGGACCAATGTACCTAGGGCTCAACTTGCCCTTCGTTTCGAACCCCATCACGCCCTTCATGGGAGACACCCAAAGCAATACCCGATCTCCAACCATGAAAGCCAAATCTCGCACTCTACGATCTGCATAACTCTTTTGCCTGGACTGAGCTGACGAAGCCTATCCTGAATAATCTTCACCTTATCCAAGGCATCCTGGACTAACTCAGAACCCAATAACCTAGCCTCTTCGGGCTCAAACCACCCGACTGGAGACCGACATCGCCTACCATACAACGCCTCATACAGAGACATCTGAATGCTCGACTGGTAACTGTTGTTGTAGGCAAACTCTGCTAGAGGCAAGAACTGATCCCATGATCCACCAAAGTCAATCACACAAGCTCGCAACATATCCTCCAAAATCTGAATAGTACGCTCGGACTGCCCGTCCCTCTGAGGATGAAATGCTGTGCTCAACTCAATCTGAGTACCTAACTCTCGCTGAAATACTCTCCAGAAATGAGAGGTAAACTGAGTACCTCTGTCTGATATAATGGATAAGGGCACACCGTGCAATCTGACAATCTCTCTCATATAGATCTAAGCTAACTTCTCTGCCGAAGATGAAACCGCCACAGGAATGAAATGTGCTGACTTGGTCAGCCTATCCACCACAACCCATAATGCATCAACCATCCTATAAGTCCGTGGAAGCCCAACTACAAAATCCATCGTGATACGCTCCCACTTCCACTCAGGAAGCTGAATCTGCTGCATCAAACCACCGGGTCTCTGGTGCTCGTACTTAACCTGCTGACAGTTCAAGCACCGAGCTACATAAACCACAATATCCTTCTTCATTCTACGCCACCAAAAATGTTGCCGCAAGTCCTGATACATCTTCGCGGCGCCCGGATGAATGGAATACCGGGAACTATGGGCCTCTTGCAATATCAACTCACGAATGCCATCAACATGGGGTACACAAATATGACCCTGCAATCTCAAAACTCCCTCAGCATCGACTGTGACCTGCTTGGCATGTCCGTGCCGAACCGCATCTCTAAGGCGCACAAATGGCGATCATCATACTGCCTGGCATGAATACGATCATACAATGAAGAACGAGCGACGGTATGGGCCAACACACTGCCAGTCTCAGAAACCTCTAATCTCACAAATCGGTTTGCTAAGGCCTGAACATCCAACGTAAGAGGTCGCTCCCCGACTGATAATAAGCTAGACTGCCCATATTGGCTGACTTCCGGCTCAAAGCATCGGCCACCACATTGGCTTTCCCCGAATGATAAAGAATGGTCATATCATAATCCTTCAGCAACTCTAACCATCTCATCTGCCTCATGTTCAACTCCTTTTGTTTGAATATATACTGCAAGCTCTTATGGTCCGTGAACACCTCACATGGCACTCCGTACAGATAGTGCCTCCAAATCTTCAAAGCGTGAACAATAGCTACAAGCTCCAAATCATGGACTGGATAGTTCTTCTCATGAATCTTCAACTGACGAGAAGCATAGGCTATAACCTTCCCATCCTACATCAACACTGCACCGAGTCCAACCCGTGAAGCATCACAATACACGGTATAAGGCCCTGTACCTGTGGGCAACACTAACACTGGTGTCGTGGTCAAGGCTGTCTTGAGCTTCTGAAAGCTCACCTCACACTCATTCGACCACCTGAAATGAGAACTCTTCTGAGTCAACCTGGTCATCGGGGCTGCGATATATGAAAAGCCCTCCACAAATCGGCGATAATACCTAGCTAAGCCCAAGAAGCTCCGAATCTCGGTAGCTGAGGTAGGCCTAGGCCAGTCTCTAACTGCTGAAACCTTCTTCGGATCCACCTGAATGCCCTCTGCCGATATAACGTGGCCCAAGAATGCCACCGAACTCAACCAGAACTCACACTTAGAAAATTTGGCGTACAACTGCCGATCTCTCAGAGTCTGGAGAACAACTCGAAGATGCTGCTCATGCTCCTCTCGACTACGGGAGTAAATCAAGATATCATCTATAAACACGATCACGAACGAATCCAAATAAGGCCTGAATACCCGATTCATCAACTCCATGAAAGCAGCGGGGGCATTAGTCAACCCAAAAGACATGACCAAAAACTCATAATGCCCATAACGAGTGCGAAAGGACGTCTTAGGCACATTAGACGCCCTGATCCTCAACTGATGGTAACCAAACCTCAAGTCTATCTTAGAGAACATTGTAGCACCCTGAAGCTGATCAAATAAGTCAAAAAATCCTCGGCAAAGGATACTTGTTCTTGATAGTAACCTTATTCAACTGCCGGTAGTCAATACACATCCTTATTGAGCCATCTTTCTTCTTCACGAACAACACGGGAACACCTCAAGGAGAAACACTAGGCCTGATGAAACCTTTATCCAACAAATCCTGTAATTGTTCCTTTAATTCCTTCAACTCTGGCGGAGCCATACGATACGGGGGAATAGAAATGGGCTGAGTGCCCTCAGCTAACTCAATACAAAAGTCAATATCCCTGTCGGGTGGCATACACGGCAGGTCAGCAGGGAATACCTCTGGAAACTCGCGAACCACGTGAATGAACTCTATAGAAGGAACCTGAGCACTAGAATCACGAACATAGGCCAGATAGGCCAAACAACCCTTCTCGACCATGTGTCGAGCCTTCATATAAGAAACAACTCTACCAAAGAATGACTAGGAGTTCCCCTCCACTCCAAACGAGGTACCCCTGTCAAGGCCAGGGTCACTGTCTTGGCATGACAGTCTAGAATAGCATAATAGGGGGATAACCAATCCATCCCCAATATAGCATCAAAGTCAACCATATCAAGAAGCAAAAGATCGACCTGAGTCTCCAGACCACTAATAACCACTAAACAAGCACGGTAGACTCGATCTACCATTATAGAATCACCCACCGGTGTAGACACATGCACAACAGTACTCAAAGAATCATGGGGCATACTCAGATAAGGGGCAAAATATGAAGACACATAGGAGAATGTAGAACCCGGATCAAATAACACCGAAGCCTCTCGGCTGCAAACTGAAACCGTACCTGTAATAATTGCATCAGAAGCCTCAGCATCAAGACGATCAGGAAAAGCATAACACCGGGGCTGAGCCCCTCCAACCTGCACATATCTGGGTCTACCTGCTACGGGCTGACCCCTACCTCTCATGGCCTGTGCTCCACCTCTATGAGCCTGACCACCACCTCTGGCACCTCGACCACCACCCTTAGCTGGATGAGGGGGTAAGGATGCACCTGTTGTGGGCACCAAGGCACGGGAACCCTGATATTGAGGTCCACTCGAAG
This sequence comes from Nicotiana undulata, assembly GCA_005239495.1. Lineage (NCBI taxonomy): Eukaryota > Viridiplantae > Streptophyta > Magnoliopsida > Solanales > Solanaceae > Nicotiana > Nicotiana undulata. The sequence goes on from ML279711.1 coordinate 67,147, forward strand.
CTCGGGGGCAATATCTGGCAATGTGCCCCAGGCTACCACAACTATAACAAGATCTCTGCTACTGTGGCTGATAACTCGGGAACTGGCCTTGACGACCCTGATAACCACCCTGGTAACTCTGAAGTGGCTGTGCACTGATAGATGCTGGTGGTGCACTAACAGGATATGGCAGTGCACGGGGAGATACTTGAAGTGCTGACTAAAAAGGTCGGGTTGGATGACCCCTACTGAAAGAATCCCTTCCTCCAGATGAGGCTCTACTGAATCTACCAAAATGACGGGGCCTTTTGTCAGCCCCCTGACCACCTCCCTGTGACAAAATCATCTCAATCCTCCTGGCCACATCGGCCGCATCCTGGAATGAAATATCAGTACTCGACTCCCTGACCATCTGAAGTCGTATAGGCTGGGTCAATCCCTCAATGAACCTCCTAACTCTCTCCCGATCAGTGGGGAGCATCATCAATGCATGCCTGGCTAGAGCGATGAACCTGGTCTCGTACTGAGTAACAGACATAGATCCCTGCTGGAGGCGCTCAAACTGCCTCCTAAGATCCTCTCACTGAGTAATGGGAAGGAACTTCCCCAAAAATACCTCTGTGAACTGAGCCCAAGTCAAAGGTGCAGACCCAGCTGGTCTGGCTAAGTAGTAGTCCCTCCACCAAGTCTTGGCTGCGCCAGATAGTCGAAAAGTAGCGAAGTCAACTCCATTGGACTCCACTATGCCCATGTTCTAAAGAACCTCATGACAGCTGTCCAAGTAATCTTGTGGGTTCTCTAATGGTGCACCGGTAAAAGTAGAAGTGAATAACTTGGTGAATCTGTCCAATCTCCACAACACATCCGCTGACATAGCTGCTCCCTCAGCTACAGGTGCTGCAATACCTGGTTGTGCTACTCCGGCTGGCTGAGGTGCCGGAGTCTGAAACTGAGTGGCAACCTGCTCTGGGGTATGAATAAAAGGAGTCTGGGTCCCTCCCCCAGCCTGAGATCCAACTGGTGCAGTAGGAAGAAGACCGGCCTGAGCCACACTCTCTATAAGTCCCACCAATCGGACTAGAGCGTCCTGAAGCACCGGGGTAGCAATGAACCCCTCTGGGACCTGAGCTGATCCAACTGGAACCGTCCGAGCAGAAACCTCACGGCATAGTCTACCTCTGGGTTCTCTACTGGAGCTGCTGATCTGGCTCTTCCTCGGCCTCTAGCACGGCCTCGGCCCCGGCCCCTCGTAGGAGCTGCAATAGGAGGGTCGGGCTGCTGATCGGTCGATGAGGAAGCACGCGTTCTCTCCATCTGCGAGAGAGTAATTAGAGACTCAATTAGTATTTAGAATTCAATTGGAACGACAGAGAACGAAAGATGTGAAAGTTATTCCTAACTTTGCAGCCTCTGAGTGATAAGTACAGACGTCTCTGTACCGACCCCTCAGACTCTACCAAGGTTGTTCGTGAGTTGTGATACCTAAGCAACCTAGAGCTCTGATACCAACTTGTCACGACCCGAAATCCCACCCTTCAGACCGTGACTGCGTCTAACGTTGAACCCGCTAGACAAGCCAACGTATCCAAGTAGTTCTAACAAATTGAACCCAAGTTAACAGTAGTAAAGTTAATACCTTTCAAGACTGAACATAATAACAAAACACCTTAAAATCCTTAACAGCGGAAATGTAATAGAAATTCAAAAAAAAAATGCAAAGGAACATAGTGAAATACATAACGTCGCATACCCAAAACCGGGATGTCACAACTCACGAGCTATCTAAACAGAGTGCTAAATACAGAGTCTGAAAAGAAATACATCATTGTCTTGAAACTAGGGAAAAAGATAAGACAATAAGGAATCCAAAGGCAGGAGAGACACCAAGGCCCACGAACGCCAGCGGGTATACCTTGAAGCTCTGGGTGGACTAAAGGTGACTCCCTCAATGCGGTCCACTGGGTCCGGATGCGGGGTCTGCACAACATTAAGAAGTGCAGTGTAGCATCAGTACAACCGACCCCATGTACTGAGTAAGTGTCGAGCCTAACCTCGGCCGAAGTAGTGACGAGGCTAGACTTGACAATAANACAGGGACAAGACAAGGCAAAAAATAAGCAGACAAGTAAGGGATACAGGAGCAGTAAAAGGGGGAACAAGTGAGATGAAGCAGTTAAATTGACATATAGGAGTAAACAATAAAGGCAGTTTAACACAATTGCCAATAAAATAAATATGAATGTTAGAAATGCAATAATGGCACGGCATCACCCTTAGTGCTTTTACTCTCGTCCTTACTATGCAAAATATGATGTAATCAATGTGAATCATGGCACGACATTAACCTTCGTGCTTTTAATCAATGTAAATCATGGCACGACATCACCCTTCGTGCTTTCACTCTCTTCCTCACAATGCAATGTACAATGTAAGGCAGTATAAATCATGGCACGACATTAACCTTCGTGCTTATAATCAATGTAAATCATGGCACGACATTAACCTTCGTGCTTATAATCAATGTGAATTATGGCACGACATCACCCTTCGTGCTTTAATTTCTCTCTCTCACTATGCAATGTAATCAAATATCATGGCACGACATCACCCTTCGTGCTTTACACTCTTCCTCACCAAACAATGACAGATATAATGGTAAGGAATACAACATAGTGGAAATACAGTTCAATATCACCCGGCAAAGGGGAAAACATCAATCAATATCACAACAATTGCCCAGTAAGAGTCTCAGCTATAACCAATTAATTCAAACATATCCTTAACAGTTGGATTTTTAATCAACCCAATACATCATAGGTTCACCAACCAAGATTTCCAACAATAACGGCTTCCAAGTAGAGACAAGTTCATAATATAACGAACATAGAAGTAATAACGAGATTTTTATCAAAAATAGACTCACGGGCATGCTTGACACACAATGCATAGGTACTAGTCACCTTACATGTGCATTGAACATGATAAACACTTAGACCATAGCATACAATACCTATTCCCTCACCAAAATTAGGCAAGACACTTACCTCGGGTCCAAAATATGGCAATCAACCTTCTAACACCACTTTTTCTTTTGAATTCAACTCCGGAACAACAATATCTAGGCATAATTAATTTAAATATATCAATAATAACTCAATAACATCATCCCATAGCCTAAATACACAATTCCTATCATTCTTCCAAAATTTCAGAAATTCGACCCCGGGCCTGCTTGGTCCAAACACGAGACTTGGACCAAAACCCGATCACCCAAACCCCCACGAGTTAGAATATATAATTTGTTTTGAAATTCGACCCCAAATTGGGGTTGAATTACCCAAAATTCCCAAAAACCTAACTCTACCCAAAACCCCTATTTTCTACTTTGATTTTAGAATTTTAGGCCTAGATTCTAGTGATTATGGAAGAGAAGTGGAAGAAACAGGAGTTAAAATCACTTACCCAAGTAGTTATGGAGGGAATATAGCTTGGGGGTCGTCAATGGGGTCTTGGAGAAGAAGGAATTGATGAAGAAGTGTAAATCCCGTAATAACGTTCTGTTTTTTACTTAAAGAATTAACTGGGCGATTTTGTTCATCGCGATCGCAAGAAAGGGGCTGCGATCGCGGAGAGTCTGGTCCTAACCCACTGCGATCGCAGAAGAGGAGTTGCAATCGCGGAATAGAGCTTAGCTGACCCTATGCAATCGCAGGAAGAGGTATGCGATCACGGAACACTGGGACATCACACTATGCGATCGCGGGTCAAAGGCTGCGATCGCGGAGAGTCTGGTCCTAACCCACTGCGATCGCAGAAGAGGAGTTGCAATCGCGGAATAGAGCTTAGCTGACCCTATGCAATCGCAGGAAGAGGTATGCGATCACGGAACACTGGGACATCACACTATGCGATCGCGGGTCAAAGGCTGCGATCGCGGAGAAGAAAACACCAGACACCAGAAAATGAGCCTAAACACCAGATTTTTACACTTTAACTCACCCCGTTAGCTACCCGAAACTCACCCGAGCCCTCGGGTCTCAAAACCAAAAATACACATGACTCCCAAAACATCCTACGGACTTATTCAAGCATTTAAATCACCAAAATATCATCAAAACCATTGAATTAAACCTCAAAACTCTTAGAATTTTCTTAAAACTTCATAAAGCTTAATTTTTTCCAATTTTGATCCGAAACACGTCATTTCAAGTCCGTTTTACACAAAACTTCACAGATAAGTCACATAACATATATTAAACATGTTCCGGGCTTCGGAACCATAATACGGGCCCGGTAATACGGTTTTCACATCAACCTTCATTTTCAGAAAAATAATTTTCTTTAAAAATTCATTTTTCGGGCTTAGGACCTCGGAATTCAATTCCTGGCATACGCCCAAGTCCCATATTTTCCTACGAACTCTTCGGGACCGTCAAATCGCGGGTCGGGGTTCGTTTACCAAAAATGTTGACCAAAGTCAACTTTATTCATTTAATTGTTACCAAATTCCATTTTTATCAAATTTCCACATAAGAGCTTCCCGGCTACACGCCGGGCTGCGCACACATATCAAGGTGAGATTAATAGAGGCTTTCGGAGCCTCGAAACACAGATTTAGTTAATTAACTTAGGATGACATTTTGGGTCATCACAAATGTGGTTGCCAAAGAAACATGATTACAGGCTCAAATGAGTTAATTATGATACATAACTATTAGGAGGGTAAAATATATATATGGCTCAACATTGAAACGCCTATATCACTTCCAAGACTGAACAAAACTATTATTTCACGTTGCAAACACACGGGGCAAATTCTAGACAGCAAAGGTAATGCACAGAATAACACACAAACCTCTCTCACACACACACGACACATAACTCATTCAGGATTGGTTTCATCAAGACACTCTAGTCAAAGTAGTTAAACAAAGTTAAGCTTATACAATTTAAGGTACTTATACAAGAGTCAAAAAATGATCCTAAGCGTCACAACCAAAGTACTCACTATTCTCAAGGAATAACAAAGTCAAGAGATATTGCTTCAATTCAATTCATCTCACACTGGCTCCTAAATCCTAAAAAAATTAAAACTAACTACACCCGGTTCAAACAAAACCCTTGGAAAAGGATCGCGGCACAAAGAAAAACCAAGGGGCAATTGCTACACTACCTAACGAAAGAAAATATTTTTGTATTTTTCTTTCGACTTAAATCCCTCAAGAAAATTGTCTAATAGATCCATCGTCGGGAAAAGTCAAATCTTTTCTATTTTTGTAAAAACAATTATTCAATTAAACTAATACAACTAAAATAGCAAGGAAAGTCAACTAAACAATCTCCTCACCCCACACTCAAAATTGGGCATTGTCCTCAATGCACACCCATAAATACAAGAGGATAAAAGAAACTCCCTGGTAGGCTAAAGACCGAAGCACTAACAGCTCATGGGTTACTCAGACTCCTCCCAGGCCTGATCCTTCATGTGGGTACCTCAAACTTAGTTCCAACCATCTGGTTTGCTGTTGCATCCTTCCAATGTCTTTTGTTTCCATGCTCCTAAAAAATCAAAAATCGACACTACAAGAATAATACAATACTAAAAAAATAAGTAATAATAAAAAATAAAATAAAAATAAAGTAAAGTTGGGTGCCTCCCAACAAGAGTTTGATTTAACGTCGCGGCACCACATGAACTACTTTTTGCCTCCACCTCGAGATTATGAATTGAACCCCAAGTTTTGATTCAAGCTTATGATTATGCTCATGGGGTGATGGAACGAATCTAACTGGCCCAAGAAAACTATGTAGTATTCTGCACTTCTTGGCTTTTAGATGAGGTGTGTAATTACGACTTTCTGGCCAGAAGAATTCCTGAATATAGGCACCTTGTTCCTCATTCCTTGACTCCTCAAGTGGCTCGGATGACTCTATTTTCATATTATCATCCATACACAATGTGGAAAAATGCTTGAAGTGTGGACCAATGCGCTCAACTACATGCTATCGCACCCTTTTTTCTCACAAAATCGGGTTTCGACACGTGACAACTCTTTCAAGGAAGGATATTAAAAGAGAGAGACGCCACCTAACGGATCAAGGTGCGTTAGGGCACCTATTTGCAAATAACTCTGGATTAAACAGTTGCGTCACCAAAGATCGGATAAGGTCTCAAATTACCTTGAGGAGAAGGTGTTAGGCACTACTCGAGGTCCACAACGATGGGTCCCGACCGAACTCAAGTTATATGAATTAGTCTGCAAAAAGAGGAACAATTTGGACAAATAAAATAAAATGACTGACTTTAAACAAAGGTGGGGTGGGGTGGGTGGGTGGGGTCCTAAGTTTTTTAGCCTAAAGGATCGCCCTGTGCAACATAAATAATACTTCGTAACTCCCTCAAGATGGGGTGTTACTCATATTATTCAGCGGGCACAAACTATTATCTCTTGCTACCCGATTACTATCTTTAAGTTGTTTACCTAAAGCGCACTAACCAATTCTAAGTCGTGCCCTATGCGTGCACTACTTGTCCCATGCCTAAGGTCCAAACGGCATTTGGACCTCTATTTCAGGGTGGTTCTAGACTTTAACTTGGGTTGCTCAAAAGGGAAAATACTAGGCGACATACAAAATATTTTGGACTTTCACATATAAGCAAATAAGGGCTCAAATTAGCCTCCGCACTTAGATAACAAATGCACGCGAAACTGATTAACATTGACAGATTTTAATGAGTTAAGGTTGCAGAATCCTATAGGCAGGATCTCTATGTGATACTGAATTAATGGGCAGGTAGTTATACGCAAAAGTCATTCCTTAATACGATTTCCAAAACCTACATAATTTGCCTACTAATTTTAAGCATATGGGGATTAAACCTATAGGCATGATGTCTAGGTGTTTTACACGATAATTAATAGTGGTAATCACAGAAGCATATTCATAGGGATGTCAATGGGGCGGGGCGGGGCGGGGCGGGTTTGCTCTGATGCGGGTGCGAGGCGGTGCGGGTTACAACAGTTTAATTTTTTTTAAAGCGGGGCAGGGTGGGGCGGGTTGTGGGTTTAATGCTGGTTCAATGGGGGGAAACTTTGAATTTTAGCTTTTTTGAAACAAAGCAATTATTTCAACTAAAATTTCACATTCTTCTTCGCTAGCTCGAATAATATTTTGATGTATAATTAACCAATTTGCATAAGTCTCACCAAAATAATATTACATAAGTCAAGATATCGTATTAGTAATAGGAAATGATAGTAACCCATTATTTTACTTTGAATTTAATGTTGCTACCCTAGACTAGCGTTGAAGTAAATGACGTGCTCAAAAATCCAACTTTAACTAGAAAGAAAGAAGAGGAAAATATCATATAAAAAGAAACGTTCTGGATTGCAAAGTTTGGTATTGATTATACAATAAAAATCATTTAATGGTAATCGAGAAAAAATCTTAATATAAAGGAAATTATAACTTGTTGCATAGACTATATATTTATTTTTTTGTATGTCTGAAAACATTATATTGGTAAGGGAAAAAAGTCCAAACTTGCTTCTATATTATTCGAAAATTTTTCCGATATAATTTAATCCATTTATACAATAACATTAGCAATTTATTTTGTATTTTAAGTTTTCATTAATAGAGTTTCAACGTAAACTGATGAATTTCACGTATCTAAATTCTTCGAAAATAAAAGTCTAAAGTTGCCTCTTAATTTTCACTAGTATAATTTAAAATTACTCTCACTTATTAATTTTCCTAACTGTCAAGAACAAATATGAAATTTTGTTTCTAATCGCTAAATATTATATCAAAAATTTAATCGTAGGATTTAGACAGTACATAAATAAATTTGCCCATTTTTCCCATAGGTAAAAATAATCATAATTCATAGTCGTTTGGATAATTTTTTATGGAAATGATACTGTCTTAAATAAAATGGAGAAGTGAGAAGTGGGGCGGAGCGGAGCGGGGCGGGGCAGAGCAGGTTGAAAACTAAAAAAATAACTATGCGGGGGGCGGGGTAGGTTAAAATTTTTGTGGGTTTTTCCAAACCCGCCCCGCCCCATTGCCATCCCTACATATTCAAAATCACTTAGTTGATCCTATAGGCATGTTTTCTAGTGATGAAAATAACACAGTGTTTGAAAGCTCTTGTACAAACAAGCAAGATTGCAAGGCCTTGTTGGTAGCTTGTAATGCCCCAAAATTGGTTACCATCCCGCTTTTAATTCCTTCTTCGATTCTTTCCCCCAATTTAATGATCTCGGAGAATTTGTGATTTTCAATAACCATTAATCTCTCGTAGTATTGTGGATCCTGGGCCCGGACAAAGAATTTGTTCATCTGCTCTTCTTCCAATGCCGGCCTTACTTTTGCAGCTTCCGATCTCCACCGCGTAGCATACTCGCGGAAAGTCACTGTCGGCTTCTTCTTAAGATTCTGGATATAGAATACATTGGGTGCATTATCCGTATTAAACCTGAACTGATCCATGAAATCCGATGCCATGCTTACACAGTTAACCCACTTTTTTGGGTTTTGACTGATATACCAAGATAGGGCGCCTCCAATGAGGCTCCTCATGAATAACTTCATTCGAATTCTTTCATCTTTTCCAACTCCTACAAGCTTGTCACAGTATGTCCTAAGATGCACCTTTGGGTCACCTGTTCCGTCAAATATTTCGAACTTGGGAGGTTTGTAACCCTCTAGCAGTTCGACGTCTGGCTGAATACACACATCTTCATAGTTAAAACCCTCAATGCCTTTACCCTCTTCGACACCTTGGACTCGACTTGTGAGCTTCTTAAGTTCCTCTGCCATATTCTTGATGAGCAAGTCCTTCTCGGCGGATTCTAGTGTGTATGGGGTTTGTTGTGAAGGGTGAGGTAGAGTTTCTGCGTATATGGGGTTGTTTTATGAATACCGTGAATTTTGGTGTAGTGGTGATCATCGGTTGAGTTCTGTGGATGGGGGGTAGGTTGAGGTGTGTTTAGAGGAGTATGGTAAGTGGTAGTCTGTGGGTACTGGGTTGGATGATGTTGATGCTGAGGAAGAGTTGGTATTGGTGGAGGATTAGGATTTTGGGGAGGTGTGGCGCATGATGAGGTGCAGGAGGATTTTGCGGATGCTGGTTTTGTGTGTTCTGAGGAGGCGATGGGCTTTGGGTATTTTGTTGGTTGATGTCTGGGACGTTTAAGGTGAGGGAGAGGTTTTTCAAGATACGAACCCGCTTAAGCTCCCCTTGTAACTCCAGTATTTTCTGCTCCAACCATAGGATCAGATCATTTTGTGCCGGAGTACTTCGACCAACTGAAGTTTCAACATTCTCTGCGTTCGTAGCGTTGTCTTTCCTGATTCACCTCATATAATCCATTTTAGTTTTTTCCTTGCTTTTAGGATCACTTGGAGGAGGAGGAGGAAGTGGAGGACTCTGGATCTGGTATGATATGCTGATTATGCGAGTATGCACGAACCAACCTTAGGGGATGGGAATAATCAAAACAAAGAAAAGTAAAAAGGTAAACAAGTTAGTAGGGAGTTTTGAAAGGATATTTGCAATATTTAAACACGTATTGCGGAATTATAAATTCGAGTCCTAATTTGGGGACCTAATGTGCCCGAGGTAGGCCTAGCGACATATAGATTTGGAGAAACTTAATGCCGATAATTGCATCATTTCATCAATATGATAAATGACCAAATCTCTATTAAAACAACAATAATTGAAAAGGAGTTACTAGTTGCATTTGCCTTATTACAATCAAATTCTAAAACGACTCTAAAAATAAGTAAACATTAATTTTAATCTACTTGGTCCAGGAGGGACCTTCTCCAAGCTTGGCCTTCTTAGCCCCATCGATCAGATTCCCCAAGTCGTGCATGTGCAACAACAAATATTCCCTTGCTAGATGTCCTCATTCATTTCCTTCTGCATTTTGACAATCCACGATCCTTTTCCTCATCTTCCCTTCAAGCTCCATCAGACCCTGCTCTAAATACTCCAACCTCTCTGTTGATTTCGTAGCGATTCCTCTCCATTCATTGATTACTTCCATGTCTACTTTGTGTTGTTCGAAGTGTCTGGCCTTAGATTCATAGATCCTTTTGCGTAACCTCCTGTATTTTACTTGTGCTTCGGCAGCGTCGTCTATGACTTGTTTCCCAAATCAATCCTTGGCTTGACTTCTCCTGCTATGTCGTCATCCAACCATGACGGGTAGAAATACACATGGCCGGCATGATACGATCTGGCTCGATGGTATCCTTTTCCACAATGATCTTTAGATGCCACATGTGTTGTGCCTCACACTTGAATGGAATGGCATCACCCTGGAAGTCCGCTTTGTAGTGAACCATCTTGGAAACTCGTGGTATGACTTGTTTCCTCCCAGCCCGCCTCATGACTCTGATAGAAACATAAGGATAGATACCCCTTAACCCCATCAGCACTAAGTGAGAAACATCTCTTGACCTGATGATGAACACGCTAGTAGGGAACCACTCGAACATCCAATGGACCTTGTCGTCAGTCAAATTGTTAAAGAAGTGTACCCAATCCACATCGTTTCCTGGTTGTGCAAGCCTGTCCGGGATGAAAGTCATTCTTTTTGGATGGTGAAAAGCTATGTGGTTATTCCATGGTCGCCGTGGAAATTCTTGACGGTACTGTCCTCTTCGAAGATGTTCCAACAACCATATTTGCAGTAACAAATTACATCCCTCAAAATGCCTAAATCCTTTCTTCAACGGTCCAAGGCTCGGTATATCTCTACCACGATCATTAGGAAAATAGTGTAAGTATGTCCCCCAATTCCTTCCATTAAGGTCTTGGTAACCATAGCTAAACGAGTGTGGATCCTTTCTCCTTGTATTGGGAATACCAACATCCCCAGAAAACAGACGATGAACACGAAAACCAGGCGATGAGTCCAACCCAGAGAAATGATGGCAAACTTATCATGATAGAGACGGTAGGACTTGATGTACCCATAATGTTTGTAAAGGAAGTCGAAAGGAATATAAGACTTCTTTAGGCAAACTAACTCATAATTCTTTCTAAAACCCATCATTTTCAGAAACCCTCGAGAAGTGTGATTTTCCGGTACCAATTGACCAGGGCTATCCCAGGGAAGCCCAGCAAAGCCTCCTATTTCCTCAAGAAGGGGGTCATTTCTATATCACCGCAACGGAAAACAACCCTGTTTTCATCCCAGAACATAGTAGTGGCTTCAATCAACACATTGTTTGGCTGAATGTCTAGCAGAGAAGGTAAATTTTCCAGAACTCTTTTCACATGGTTTTTGTCGCTTGGCGAAAGATTTTCCCACCAGTCTAGCAACAAGGGTGGGATGCTTCGAACCATGCCAAACCTGGGGACTTTGTGCCTCATTTATGCAAAACAGATAAAGTTAGCACTTTCCCCCTCCGGATCCGACTATTTACACATTAATGATTAGCATATCGGCACGTTTACTCCAAATAATGCACATACCATGATTGTGCCCGTTGGGATTATGGAAATCCCGATGGGCTTTGGACAGGGCTTGCCTTAGAGGGTTATTAGGCAGACAACGTTCTAACCCATGCTAGGTTTAGACATGATGCATGCACAGTTAACATCGGAGTGGGGTTTCTACATGAGTCTAGATCAGTACCCTTAAGTGGAAAACTTGAGAGGGAAAGACACTGAACCATTGATTGCACCGCTGATCGACTAGTTTTACCGCAAATAAGCCTTTTCAAATTTAAAAAGGGTGATATAGGAGGAGCGCGTACACTCATCAAGCATCGCTTTGGTATTAATTGCACATGAGTGGAATATGATGTAGAGCATTCTTTATGCAAAGATAAAACAACACGTTGTCAAGTGTTTTGCACGATGAAAGCGATACATTCCGTATTTAATAAATGTAAAGACAGAAAAGAAAGAAAAACAGGGAAGCAGTTAGTTTGTATAATTAAAAATTGTAAATAAGCAAATAAATGGGTAATGATTGAGAAAGACATAATATAACAAAATTTGAAAAGTTGGAGCTAGTGAACATGATTAGGAAATAATGGGGGAATGCATATTGTAACCAGATTAAGCGAAGAGTTGCATGTAAGTTCATATAAAGGGGAAATAGGGGAGAGGGTGTTCATGTAGCAAAAAAGGGAGAACGGGAGCGGGATATTCAAGTGATAGCAAAATAATAAAGACACACTTATCGAGAGAGACTAATTCATATAGACCAAGATCGCAATGGTAAAAGCCTAAAAATATCCCCAGCAGAGTCGAAATGTTGTCTCACCCCTTTTTCTCGCGAAATCGGGTTTCGACACGTAACAACTCTTTTAAGGAAGGATATTAAAACAGAGAGTCGCCACCTAACGGATTAAGGTGCATTAGGTCATCTATTTGCAAATAACTCTAGATTAACCAGTTGCGTCACCAAAGATCGGGTAAGGTCTCAAATTACCTTGAGTAGAAGGTGTTAGGTACTCCTCGAGGTCACAACGGTGGGTCCCGGCCGAACTCGGATTATATGAATTAGTCTAAGAAAAGAGGAACAATTTGGACAAATAAAATAAAATGACTGACTTTAAACAAAGGTGGGGGGCTCCTATGTTTTTTAGCCTAAAGGATTACCTCGTGTAACATAAATAATACTTCATAACTCCCTCAAGATGGGGTATTACTCATATTATTCAGCGGGCACAGACTATCATCTCCTGCTACCCGATTACTATCTTTAAGTTGTTTACCTAAAGCGCCCTAACCAATTCTAAGTCGTGCCCTATGCGTGCACTACCCGTCCTATGCCTAAGGTCCAAGAGGCATTTGAACCTCTATTTCAGGGTGGTTCTAGACATTAACTTAGGTTGCTCAAAAGGGAAAATACTAGGCGACAAACAAAACATTTTGGACTTTCACATATAAGCAAATAAGGGCTCAAGTTAGCCTCCACACTTAGACAACAAATGCATGCGAAACTGATTAACTTTGACATATTTTAATGAGTTAAGGTTGCAGAATCCTATAGGCAGGATCTCTATGTGATACTGAATTAATGGGCAGGTAGTTATACGCAAAAGCCATTCCTTAATACGATTTCCAAATCCTACATAATTTGCCTACTGATTTTAAGCATAAGGGGATTAAACCTATATGCATGATGTCTAGGTGTTTTACGCGATAATTAATAGTGGTAATCACAGAAGCATATTCTTATATCTAACTAATTAACTAAGAAACTAAACCAGTAAATTAACAACTAAAGATACTAAGGGTTGGAGATTAAATTTAGGAGGTCTAGAGTTATGATTTCCCCAAATGTTGGAATCATTCCCGCTATGTTCCCTACAATTTTGCCTATGTATTCTCTACTGATCTTGAGCACTTTAGGTGCCGTAATTCTCTCTCGAGCAACTATAATAATTTACTAGATATATTCTCTCGAACTACGCTAGTTGACTTTATCTAACCGCTCATTATGACCACGTCAAGACTTTGTTATTTCAAAACCTACCTTTAAACCCGTTGTATTGATTTCTCACATAGTGACGTTGTTCAACAACCACCTAAATATGTATTCTTTATCAAGCAACCCATAATAAGTAAGCACAGTCAATCGATGGCCGTTCAATCAACTGAAATAAGCACGTAGTTGAAAAAATAAACAAATTCAAAGGTTAAATTATATTAAAACATAACAAGAATTCATCCTCCAAGAGGTTCCATCAAAACCCTGGATAACAAATTAGTTATTCATAATAGTATGCAAAACTACAATACTAGAACTCATAACCAATAATGGAAATTGGAAGAAGGAAGTGAAAAACTCGTAGAAGAATTCTCCGTCTTGCTCATAGTGTGTTCTTGCCTCCTTAGGTTCAAAGTGTGTCAATAGTCCTCAAAATACCATTTTTCCATGTATATATACCAAGTAGGGTCGGACCCAAATAATTATACCTTCTCCTACGCCAAAAAGGACACTTTTTCCCGGACAAAACATGTGCGCGGTTGGCCTCGCACATTTCACTCTTTCTGCCCCATTTGCGCGGTCAGTGCGCGGTCAGTGCGCGGCCGCGCACTTAACGCACAATTTTCACCCTGTTCTGTTTGGAATTTGGAAAAATGTAAAATATTAAAGCAGTAGATCTTTGAATTAGCTTTCCGACCATGTATTGTAGAGCCCAAATGGAGTTCTTAGCTAAAAGGTATGTGCATTTTACAAGATAGTGCGCAATATGCATACTCGATTCTTCCTTTGTTCTTAACTATCATCTGTTGATCCCCGAACACGATTCCGGCTTAATTCCTTGGGCTTTTACTCAGACTTCAAATCTCTAAATCACTTGAATTGATTCCATAATATCTACATAGTTCAGAATCACTTCTACAAGGCATAAAACACACAATTAGTGCAAAACACTAGCGATTAAAGCTCAAACTCAATTAAAGTGCAGTAAAGTAGAATGTAATAAGCGACTAAAATACGTAATTATAGCCTATAATCAAATACCTCACACTTAAACCATTGCTCGTCCTCAAGTAATCAAACTACACTTTATATAGACACGACGTTTTAAAACAATTCTCCTAACTCCTCACACCAACAATATTTGAAATAGACTAAGCACAAAAGCATAACATCTTCACCTTAATTTTGACTCACAAGTACCACACATTGTTCACAACTCACCTGCTTACTCTAACATATAGGTCACTGACATTACTTTCCTTCATGAATCAAGTGCCCTCACACAATAAAAGAGAGTAGTTCCACACAATATAATTTAAGAACACTTAGGAACTCAAGATAGAAAGAATTCACTCATTCTCAGAAATAACATTCATATGCCACAAAAGATGCACCATAGGCTTTCCCGTAGTTTACTACTCTACTAATCGAGCTCATTTAGTCTAGGATCAAGTAGGACTTTATTTGGTTGTAATGTAGGCTGCAGGACAGGTAGGATACATTTAGATATAAGAGTGACTACATCTCCCTAAGCACTTTAATACATATACTTTAACATTTAAACCCCATACTTATGTCAAACCAAACTCCACCTTCACATCAATGTATATTACCCCATACTTCTTTAAGCACAATTACATCAAGAGTCACCACTTATCAAGGAATATTTTTTCCACAACAATACAACTATTTTTTCCTTTTCTTTCTTTTTTTAATTCAAGTGGCTCTTACTTTTTTAAAACAATGCACCTTTCTCCTTAGTTCATTAGTTCCACTCAAAAGCCAACCCAACCACCCCACACTTTAACTTTTACACAGTTCATAAAAATTCAAGTGCTCATGAGAGGTTAGAAGGTTCAAATAGATGGTTAATTCAAACAAATGGGTAAGGCTTGTAATGTGGTTGCCAAAGAAACATTATTACAGGCTCAAAGGGGTTAACTACGATACATAGCAATTAGGCGGGCAAAATATATATATGGCTCAACATTGAAACGCCTATATCACTTCCAAGACTGAACAAAACTACTATTTCGCTTTGCAAACACAGGGGGCAAGTTCTAGACATCAAATGCAATGCACAGAATAACACACAAACCTCACACACAAATGGAACATAACTCACTCAGGATTGGTTTCATCAAGACACTCTAGTCAAAGCAGTTAAGCAAAGTTAATCTTATACAATTTAAGGTACTTATACAAGAGTCAAAAACTGAGCCTTAGTGTCACAACCAAAGTACTCACTATTCTCAAGGCATAACAAAGTCAAGAGATATTTCTTCAATTCAATTCATCTCACACTAGCTCCTACTCCTAAAAAAATAAAACTAACTACACCCGGTTCAAACAAAACCCTTGGAAAGGAATCACGACACAAAGAAAAACCAAGGGGAAATTGCTACACTACCTAACAAATTGTCTTTTTGCTTGCGACTTAAATCCCTCCAGAAAATTATCTAATAGATCCATCGTCGGGAAAAGTCCAATCTTTTCTATTTTTGTAAATAAAAAAAAAATTATTCCATTAAACTAACACAACTAAAATAGTATGAAAAGTCATATAAACAATCTCCTCACCCCACACTCAAGACAATGCACACCTATAAATACAAGAGGGTAAAGAAACTCCCTGGTAGGCCAAAGACCGAAGTACTAGCATCTATGAGTTACTCAAACTTCTCCCAAGCCTGGTCCTTCGTGCGGGTACCTCACACTTAGTTCCAACCATCTGGTTTGTTGTTGCATCCTTCCAATGGCTTTGCATTTCATGCTCCTAAAAAATCAAAAATCGACACTACAAGAATAATACTATAATAATAAATAAATAAATAAAATATAAATAAATAAATAAATAAAAGTTAAGCTGGGTTGCCTCCCAACAAGCGCTTGATTTAACGTCGCGACACGACGCGAATCACTTTTTATGCCTCCGCTTTGAACTTATGAATTGGACCCCAAGTTTTGATTCAAGCTTATGATCATGCTCATGGGGTGGTGGAACGAATCTAACTGGCCCAAGGAAATAATGTAGTATTCTGCACTTCTTGGCCTTTAGATGAGGTGTATAATTCTGACTTTCTGGCAAGAAGAAGTCAAGAATGCAGGCACCTTGTTCCTCATTCCTTGACTCCTCAAGTAGCCCGGATGACTCTATTTGTATATCATCATCCAAACACAATGTGGAAAAATACTTGAAGTGTGGACCAATGCGCTCGACTACATGAACATTGAGACTGTCTACATCCTCAACACCAATGACACTAGAGTCAGCTAAATATGTATCATCAACGTCCTTGGTTGACTATACTATCTATTCTACAACATCGACATCCTCAAAATCTAGTTCGATTGATGGTTGGTGTTCTACTCTGACCTCCTCAGTTAGCACCTCATTTATGCATCTAATACATGCTCCTTTTGGCTACTATCCACGAAATTGCCTTGCTGAGCATTAAAAGCTTCAACCACTTGACTCACTCGAGCCTTCAAGTTGCGAATAATTGCCTCTTACCTTTCTATCTGCAGTTGTTTCTCATAATTTTGTTTCAGAAGGCACTTTAACATATCTTTGATCTCCTTTAGGTCAGCTTCTGTGGGTTCTTTGTTCCTATTTACTTCACCGGAAAAAGTAGAACCATCATAGCAAGAGATTAGGGAAGGATAAGAAATATACGCACAACCATGAAAGGGACCATCTTGACCACCATATATATCACATACATTCCACACATACGATTGAGTTGGTGCACATAACTCGCTCTCGGGAATATTTTAATAATGTTGCAATGGGTGGTTTCCTCTACAATATGCATAAGAAGGATCAAAAGTATAATTACCAACATCAAAACTCTCATAATTCCAAAATTCCATGTCTCTCAAGTCAAAAATAAAAATTTAAAAAATAATCAGATATAAGAAAACAAAAATAAAAGTTCAAACTTGCAACCTAGAAATATGTACACCTACAACTGCACCGTTAGTTCCCCGGCAACGGCGCCAAAATTTTATCATGCCCAACTCTAGTCCTAAAAAGGATAAGCGGTCACTGCAAATATAATCCGGTATAAGAGTCCGGAGTCGAATCCTACATAGAACTAAGGTTTCGCCATAATTGTTCAAATCACTAAGAAGACAAGCTCGAATAAATTTCGAAGTTATAAAGATTAAGATTCTTATATCTAACTAATTAACTAAGAAACTAAAGCAGTAAACTAAGAACTAAAGATACTAAGGGGTGGAGATTAAATTTAGGAGGTTTAGAGTTATGATTTCCCCAAATGTTGGAATCCTTCCCGCTATGTTCCCTACAATTTTGCCTATGTATTCTCTACTAATCGTGAGCACTTTAGGTGCCGTAATTCTCTCTCGAGCAACTACAATAATTTACTAGACATATTCTCTCGTACTACGCTAGTTGGCTTTATCTAACCGCTCATTATGACCACGTCAAGAATTTGTTATTTCTAAACCTACCTTTAAACCCCATTGTATTGATTTCTCATATACGCTAGTTAGCTTTCCAACCATATATTGTGGAGCACAAATAGAGTTCTGAGCGAAAGGTTATGTGCATTTTACTAGACAATGTGTAATATGCCTACTCGATGCTTCGTTCGTTCTTAACTATCATCTGTTGATCCCCGAACATGATCCCGACTTAATTCCTTGGGATTTTAATCAGACTTCAAATCTACAAATCACTTGAATTCATTCCATAACATCAACATAGCTTGGAATCACTCCTACAAGGCATAAAACACATAATTAGTGCAAAACACTAGCGATTAAAGCTGAAACTCAATTAAACTGCAGTAAATTAGAGTGTAATAAGCGACTAAAATATGTACTTATAGAGTATTATCAGTTACTGGAACCAAGTTCCTCCTGAAGCTGACTGATCTGACCCTCAAGAATAGCATTTCTTGCTTTTAACTTCTTGATTTTCTCCGTAGCATTGTTCTAAGCGTTGATCAACTGAGAAATGGTAGACGTGCTTCCAAATCCTCCAACCTTATCAATGCACTAAAATTATTCGAAAGTGGTCTTGGAGAATGTTTTCTTAAGAGTGCCCACCTTAGCTTGTCCTAGAGGGACCTTGAATAACTCAAAGACCTTGGTGAGAAGGAACCCATAAGGCAACCCATGGTTACCATCTTTGAACTCTGCCACTTTCTGAATGTGTTCGATCATAAACCCAGGCAGGTTAATGGTAGTGTAGCCATCCAGCGCTTCCGTGAGAACCAGGTCGGCTCTGGAAGTAATGGATCTTCTTTCAACACGAGGAAGCAACATCTTATTCACCATATCAAATAGCAATTGGTACACCGAAAGTAGAGCCTTCTTGTGTACTCGGTCCCCCTACTGGACTGCCTTATCCTTAACAATAATGTTTCTAAAATTTGAAGAGCAGGATCCTTGAACTTAAGACAATCCCTCAGCAGGCACGCCCAGAATAGACCCCAGCAAGGCAAAGTCCATCACAAAGTCAACCCCATTCACCATCAAGCAAATATGATCATCCTCAACTTTGAAGAAGTCGGCATAGAAGTTGCGTACTTCCTCCTCATACACCTTGGGAGCATCACCAGTGAACAAGTGTGTCCACTGTTGAAATTCACAAATTTCAACCAATCGTCGCATTCCAACCATCTCCAAAATGCCAGGGGCAAATGTACCGCCCCATAGTACCTTCTGATGCTTCAATTTTTCTTTCCCAGCACTCTGCGAATCATCAACTTTGGCCTTCTTGGTTGAACTGGGTTCCTCATCGACATTACCTTTCCTTTTTACAGACTTGCGAGCAGTTTTTCCCTTCTCAACAGACTTCACAAACACTGTCTTCTCAGACACATTTTCACCTAAATCTTCCACTACCTTGTCACTAGAATCTTCCATTATCTTGTAACCATATTCTTCCACCAAATTTTCACTAGAGAAAACATCATCACTCTTGTTCAGACTCTCAACACTCATAGAAGATTTCTTTTTAGACTTGGAGAGAGAGTGCTTCTGTGATAGCTTGTGAGTCAAGGAACTAGGTTCCTCGTCCACTTCGTCATCTACAGTGACAACATGCACTACTTTCTCATGCACAACCTTCCCATCTTTCACCAATTTCCTCCTTCTTTGACTGTCTTGGATTTTCTTAAGAGCAGACTCAAGAGCCTCCTTCTTTTTCAACCTTATAGTAGGTCTCTTAGGAGTTGTCTCTTGAGTAATAACTGGTCTACACCTAGACCGTATAAAGCTAGTAGTAGTTATATCGTCGCAGTCCTCTTCACTATCCCCATTTTCTTCTCCAGATACAGATCTTATCTCAGGCACAACCACAGACAGAGGATCAGTATAGAAATGTGGAGAGCGAGCATGGTCAGTACTGACCTGAGGCTCTTAAGACAACCCTTGAGTTGGATCCTCCGAGGAGGGATCCTGTCCTTCATTAGGTGCCCTAGTAGCACTGGCCAGTGCTGATGGTTTAAGAGGCACTAGCTCCTTACTCTCTACCAAGGTCCTAGTTTCTTCCCCCTTAGGCTCATACCCATCCTCACCTTCTTCGATAATAACCCCTTCAGCAGCTATAGATAACATGTTTTTATTGCTTCTTTCTCTTGTAACTCCATGGAAAACGCAGAGGAAGGAAGAGTGTTACATGTGGACTCAAGACTAGGGACTAACATTGTTGATTCAGCATTCTCAGGACCAGCAACTTGATCTGCATTTGAGCCTTCTTCCATAGGAAGACTGGAGATTTCTTGATTTTTCTCTTTGTCAATTATACCCTTTTCACCCAGTTTTTCCGGTGAGGCGGGAGGAGAGTTTGTAGCCACAAAATTCTTAGGAGTCGAAGATTTGCGACTCCGATGTGAATCAGTACTCGATTAGGTAGGAGAGGAGAATGAGTGTGGTGGTGACTATGCCTTAAGGTTTGGGATGCTTTTAATGGTGAGTGAGGATTCTAACATCGGCGCTTTAACGGGTGAAGACTCGGCGGGAGTGCTACTTGGAACGTTTGAGGTTTCTTGATTTTCAGTAATGAGTGGAAGTGATGAGTTGAAGAGGAGAGTTTATTGGTTTGAAGAGAGAAAAAGAAAGAGAAAGTTTGAAGTTTTTGATGTGAGTAGTAGTGACAGTGATGGATGTATTTAAGATAGATGGGGGATCGGTTAAGAAAAGGCGGCAGTTTTGGGAGTCGGGTTGCTTCCCAACGGGTGAGACTCTTGGGTTCAAAAGACGCAAAGAAAAGAAACTGACACAATGATGACGCGGCACTATTTTTATCTATTCAAAATTGAGCATGAGAGAACAGAGAAACTACTAACATGTGTCAGGAGAACCAGGTTCCCTGACGAATCTTGCAAGTGTAAGATTCACCCTTTTGACCAACGTGCACTACATTAACTTCTTATTTGCTCTCTAATCATCATGTGTGTCTACATATAACGGTATAGAGATGAGTTAGACTTTTCCAGAAAACACTTTTTAGCTAATTTTACCTGTACATTTCTTTTATAGCCAATCATTGAGGGACCAAGTTCTTAGTTGGGTTTTATCAACCCAAGTGCCAAGCAATTTCTTTCAAAATGCTCTCTACTCAAGGCTTTGGTGAATATGTCTGCAATCTGATCTTCTATGCTGCAAAATTTTATACAGATGAGTCCCTTTTCAACATTGTCTCTGAGGAAGTGGTGACGCACATCAATGTGCTTGGTTCTCTTATGTTGGACTGGATTCCTTTCCATATTGAGTGCACTTGTATTGTCACACAGTAGGGGCACACAGTCAGAGAACACTACAAAGTCTTCCAACTGCTGTTTGATCCACAACAACTGAGCACAACAAGAAGCAACTGCTACATATTCCGCTTCTGTAGTTAAGAATGCCACTGAGTTTTGCTTCCTTGTACCCCATGAAATTAGACAGAAACCTAGAAAATGTGCCATTCCAGAAGTGCTTTTCCTGTCCACCATATATCCGTCATAATCAGCATCAGCGTACCCAACAAGGTCAAAGTTGTCTCCAGAGGGATAGTAGAGAACCAGGTCTTGCGTCCCTTTGAGATATCCCAGTATTCTTTTGGGAGCCTTCAGATGAGATTCCTTTGGATTAGATTGAAACCTTGCACAAAGACCCACACTGAACAATGTCCGGTCTGCTTGCAGTGAGATACATGAGTGACCCTATGATGCCTCTATACATGGTCCGATTTACAGGGGAACCAGATTCATCCATGTCTAGATGAGTGGTTGTGTCAATAGGAGTGTCAATGACTTTTGATGCTTCCATGTCAAATCTCTTCATCATCTCTTTGATGTACTTCTATTGACTTATCAATGTTACCTTTTGAGATTGCTTCACTTGTAGACCCAAAAAGAAATTTAATTCTCCCATCATGGTCATCTCAAACTCACTCCCCATGAGTTTTGCAAATTCATCACATAGAGAGTCGACTATGTCTCCAAAGATGATATCATCAACATATACTTCAATGAGCAGGTTCCTCCCTCGTTTCTTCAGAAAAAGAGTGTTGTCAATTTTCCCTCTTGTAAAGCCATTTTCTAGAAGGAATTTTGACAACCTTTCATACCAAGCCCGGGGAGCCTACTTTAGCCCATACAAAGCCTTGTCAAGTTTGAAAACATGCTCATGATTCTCAAATCCAGGAGGTTGCTTGACGTAAACTTCTTCTTTTAGGAAGCCAATCAAAAATGCAATTTTGACATCCATTTGGAACAATATGAACTCCATATGTGATGCAAAGGCAATAAGAATTCTGATAGCCTCCATTCGAGCAACTAGAGCAAAAGTTTCATCATAGTCGATCTCTTCTTCCTGATTGTAGCCTTGAACTACAAGCCTTGCCTTGTTTCTTGTTTTATTTACAAACTCATCAAGTTTGTTCCAGGATACCCACCTGGATCCTATAACAGTTCGATCTCCAGGTCGAGGAACCAGGTGCCATACCTTGTTCCTCTCAAATTGATGGAGCTCCTCTTGCATGACTGTAATCCATTCTGCATCTTTCAATGCTTCTTTGATATTTTTGGGCTCTATTTGAGAAAGAAAGACTGAGAAGGCAAGTGAGTTTCTGGCCTTTGATCTGGTTTGAATTCATGAGTCGAGAGGAGTGATTATGTTTTCAAGAGGATGTGAACTTTTGTGCTTCCAATTTGGTACCTGAATCTCATTGGTAGAAGATCCAGGTATGTCTGACTGGGGTTCTTGGCCGCTTCTTATTTCAGCATGTGGAGTACCTTGGACTGCATCGACAAGTCAGTTCTTATCTTCAGTTGTTGTGATTGTGGGACCAGGTTCCTCTCAAATGGTTGGAGATATAGTTGTATCATCTTCACTAGATTCCTTGACATGACTCATAATGTTTTCCTTTCCATTTGCCATGTCAATGACATCACCTGGAACATATGAAGGTTCTCCATCTTTATCATCATGTCTGTCCTTCTCACAGGAGAGGTGAGATTCATCAAAGATCACATGTATACTCTCCTCAACACATTGAGTTCTTTTATTGTATACTTTGTAAGATTTGCTTTGGGATGAGTATCCCATAAAGATTCCTTCATCACTTTTGGCATCAAATTTTCCAAGCGCTTCCTTGCTATTGTTGAGAATAAAACATTTGCAGCCGAAGGTCCTCAAATGCGTCAGCTTGGGCTTTCTTCCATTCAGCAACTCATATGGTGTTTTGTTTAGAAGTGACCTAATCATGCACTTGTTTATCAAGTAGCATGCAGTGTTGACTGCTTCTGCCTAGAAATTTTTTGCAATGCCACTATCAATCAACATTGTTCTTGCCATGTTTTCAAGAGTCTTGTTCTTCCTTTCTACAACACCATTTTGTTGTGGTGTTCTTGGAGCTGAGAAATTATGAGTAATACCATTTTTGACATAGAATTCATCGAATTTGGCATTATCAAATTTTGTCCCATGGTCAGATCTAATGCAAGCTATATTACTTTCCATCTTCACCTGGATTTTTTTGACAAAAGCAACAAATACTTGGAAGGTTTCATCTTTGGTTCTGATAAAAAAAGTCCAGATATATCTGGAGTAGTCGTCCACTATAACAAAGATATATCCTTTTCCTCCTCTGCTTGGCACCCTCATAGGTCCACACATATCCATATGAAGAAGATCAAGTGGCCTTGAGGTGATAACTTCCTTTTTGGGCTTTAATGAGGATATGATATGCTTTCCTTTTTCACACGCATCACACACCTTGTGTTCCTTGAAGCTTGACTTGGGCAGACCACGAAACAGGTTCTTTTGGACTAGTTTGTTCAGTAATGAGAAGCTTGAATGCCCCAGCCTTCTATGCCATAATTCAGCATCATCATCAACAACACTTAGACAATTGAGATCACCACTCTACAGGGGCTCAAAATCAGCGACATAGATGTTTTTGTATCTCGTGGCCACTAACACCAATTCACTAGTCACAAGATTTGTGTCTGTGCATATTTTGGACACAAATTCCACCTTGTTTCCTTTGTCACAGATCTGAGAGACGCTCAATAGGTTGTACTTCAATTTGTTGACATAGTACACATTTTCAATAGAGTGAGAGAGTGACTTCCCAATCCTTCCAACTCACAAAATGTATCGCTTTTTGCCATTTCCAAAGGATACACTCCCTCATTGCAGGGCCTTCAGTGAAAGAAAATCGATTGTGTTTCCAATCATGTGCTTTGAGCAGCCACTATACATGTACCATTGTTGGCTGCTCCCCTTAACTGCTCCCTACACAAGGAAATTAGGGGTTAGATTTAGGAACCCAAACAAGTTTGGGTCCCTTGTAATGAGGAAAGGGTGAATGAGAGTTCTTTTAGTCCAAGCATACGTCATGCATTTTTTTTATATGACGGACCAAGTTCATTAGCAGTAGTTACTTTCTTGACGAAAACATTGTTTTTCTGTTGAGACTGAACCCTAGCCTTGCGGTTTTCCTTAAGGTGCCCATTGTTACCACAGTGAGTATAAAGCCAATTGTCGGGTACAATAACATACTTTCTATGAGGTTGTGGGGAGTCTTTTCCCTTTGAAACCCAATTCCCTATCTGTTTCCCCCCATTGTTTATGTACATGGAAGTGATAGCATCAGAGGACCAAGTCCATTTGAGTGATTTTTTAAGATCACTCTTGAGTTTTCCTAGTTCTTCCTGAAGTTGTTTGTTCTTTTCAAGTTCAATACACATACTAGACTTCACTGTTTTCATCTCATCTTCAAGCCTAAGATGTGTTTCATTAGAAACTTCCTTAGCTTTGTGCAGAGTTTCATGTCTACCCTCTCCTTTCAGTTCCTTAATTGTATCATTCTGATATACTACTACTGCTAGTAGGTCATCTCTCTCAAGCTATGTGTTAGAAATCCTTTCGGTCAAGACATCTTTCTCCTTTTCAACACTCTCAATGGTTTTTTTTAAATCAATCACCACTACCACTAGATCATCTCTCTGAAGTTCTAAGCAAGCAACCTTTTCAATTAAAACTTCTTTCTCTTTCTTAGCACACTGAATGGTCCATTTTAAATCAACCACAACAACCACTTGATCATCTCTTTCACGTTCTACGTTTGCAATTTTTTCAGTTAGGACATGTTTTTTCTTCTTTCAGACTCTCAATGGTTTCTTTTAAATCTACCATAACGACTACTAGGTCATCTCTAGATTCTTCTGCTTCTCCTAGTTCCACAATTAAAGCATTTTCATCGTTTATAAGACCGTGGTATGCATCTATTAAAACATTTGCCAAAGACATGAGTTTTTTAGGAGAATAAAGACTTCATATTTGCTTGAACTTCCATAAAGTTTACCTCATCATTGTCATCGTCACCTTCATCATCATCAAACTGAGCCATCAAGGCAAAAATGGAATCATACTCAGTTGTTTCACTTTCTACGGCCATCATGGATCTGTCACCTTGATCATTATATTTTTCAGATTCGCTGGAGGAGTCTCCCCATGCAGAAAGAGCTTGTTTCACAACATTGTTAGCGACATTCTTCCTCTTGAAGTGTTTATCAAAAATCGGGTTCCTTTTGACTACTTTATCTGTGTTGTGCTTGAATTGATCTTGCTTTAGGAGGGGATAGTCCTTGATGAAGTGTCTTGGATTGCCACATTTATGATATAGGTCATAATATTTTGGCTTGCTAGAACTGCCCCTTTTTAAAATGCCTCCATTTCTGCGAACCATTTTCTGGAATCTTCTTGTCAAGTGAGCCATATCACCATTCTCACCACTTGAATCATTGTTGTCTGTCTTGAGGACCAAGTTCTTCTCTCTTTTGGGGTTTCTTCTTTCATTGTCTTTCTTTTTCTTCATTTCACATGTTTTCAGATTGCCAAAAAGTTCATCAATGGTCAGCTTCTGCAAGTCCTTTTCCTCTGTGATAGCGTTCACTTTGCTTTCTCAGGAGCTGGGCAGGACACTAAGTATTTTCTTGACAAGTTTGTTTCTTGGAATAATTTCTCCAAGAGAGTGAAGCTCATTGATGATAGAGGTCAAACGAATATGCACGTCTTGTATGGATTCATCATCTTTCAGCTTGAAGAGTTCATATTCAGTTGTGAGCATGTCAATCTTTGATTGCTTCACCTGTGTTGTTCCTTCATGATCTGTTTGAAGGGCTTCCAAAATTACTTTAGCTGTCTCGCATGCCGATATCCTATTGTATTCATCAGGACCAATTTCACAAACAAGAGTTTTCTTTGCACGAAAATTCTTTTCTATGGCTTTTCAATCGGCGTCATTAAATTCCTTCTTTTTTTTGGGAAGAGTTACAACAGGGTCTCCACTAGTTTTTGTGGGGATGAAAGGTCCGTCACAGATGACATCCCAGAGCTCGAAATCTTCTGCCATGATGAATTCGTGCATCATAGTCTTCCACCATCCATAGTATTGGCCATTGAACCCTGGTGGCTTGTAGGTAGATTGACCTTCTTCAAAGTTTGGTGGAGAAGCCATAGGGGATCCTTTCTAGGTGTTAGCCTGATAGAAAGAACCTGCTCTAATACCAATTGATAGAATTTGAGGGTCCATCAAATTATATAGAGAAATAGGATCCCTATTAGTTTCCACACACACACTGTAGTAAGTAAATCACACTAAGAGTTTTTATGTGGAAAATTCCCAGCTCACGGGATTAAAAACCACGACCTACCCTTGTAGGATTTCAAATTCACTACTAAACAAACTTTAGATTACAACCTATTGTACACTAACTTGTAACATCATATTACAAGCCACTTTGTAATAACTCTATTACAATGACTTACGACTTGACTAACTCTAGCCAAGACACAAATACAAGGGTTTATGATTTACAAAGGGTTTCCTAAACAATATTTCTAACTAAACTAAGTAGGAATTACAAGTAAAGAGCTTTGACAAAGGTACAACACAACTAAGGACATATAATAACTCAATGCAGGGAATTGGTCTGTAGCAGTGTTGTTCTTTGTTCTTGATGAACTTAAGAATTGTTTGCTAGATGATAAATCACCGTGGAGAGTACTTGAGTAAATTCTCTAAGTGTTCAAGTGATGTTTTGTCTTTGGTTTAATGTTAATATAACATTGATGACATAACTTGAATGATGTAAGAATCTTGGGTACAAGATCATTCCCAATGAAGTTGACTGATGCACTGTGCTGTACTGTTGCGTGTGCAGGCAACGACTTTGCAGTTGTTGGAGAGTTGACTGGTACAATCACCAGGGGAACTGATGCCCATCTGTTCCCCTTGTTGATTCTTTAACTTCTGAAGGACTGACGAACAACTCCAACTTAAGTCTGGTTATTTCCACATGCTTGAGAATGAGTATCGGATGTGTATCAGGTTCCTTCTCTGGTTCTTGACATTAAGTTTGTTAGATCATCAAAACATAATAAGGTACATATAGCTTATCAAATTGACATTGACACTAAAATGATTATTTATTATCAGCAAAATGTTTTTTAAAACTACACACACTTCATACTTTGACTGTATTAGACATGACTAGGTGTATCTACTGTAATCATCTACTATTGTAACAAAATATTGCTTCTTATCATATGTTGGAACCTTGTATGGTCCCCAAACATCTAAATGAAGAAGTTGAAAGATACCAACTGAGTTTGAAACACTAGTTGGAAATTGTGCCTACACTGTTTTTGCAAGAAGGCATACATCATAATTTCCTGTTTCTATACAACTAATTTTATTCTTCAAGGCTGACAAGTGTTGCAAAGTTCTTATTGAAGCATGTCCCATTCTGTAATGCCATAAGACTCTTTCTGCATTTTTCTTTGTAATTGTAGCTGCCACCAATGCCTTGTTTTCCGCTTCCCTTGACTTTATTATGTATAATCCCTCATGCTCTCTACCAATCCCCAATACCTTGCCACTGTAAAGCCCCTGCAACACACAGAAATAAGGGGAAAAGGCAACTAAACAACTGAGTTCTTTGGTAAGCTTTGACACTGATAGCAAATTAAATTTAAAATTTGGTACATGGAGGACATTCTTCACTTTCTAGTTTCCTAGAATCTTTGCATTTCCTATATGTGTAATGTTTGAAGTCTTACCTGTTGTCATTTGTACACTTCTATATCCATCTATGATCTTAAGTTTATCTAGCAAATATTTATTACAGGTTATATGATGAGTAGCACATGTATCCACTATCTAATCCTTTTCTGAGGCATTGAACATTAACGAAACAATACCTGCCATGTTTGTGGAACACTCTGCACCTGTAGGTTTGTTTCGCAATCCTCCCAGTTGCTGGACTGCTCCTGTGTCAGGTAATGTCCTTGTGGTTGACCCTCAGAGTTGTTGGTATCTTCTGCATTTGCATTGCTAGCAAATGTCCTGCCTCCTCCTGCAACATGAGTATTCTTCTTGCTCTTAAAATCTGCTCGATATCCTACTATTTTGTAGCAATTTTCCTTAAGTGGCCTTTATAACCACAATGTTCACATACCATTCCTATCTTCTTAGATTTGTTATATTGAGGCCTCCCTGCCATCATAGTCAGTGGATCTTTGTTCACATCAGCTACTCCTAGAGCTTTTTGACTCTCTTCTTGAGTCACTATGACATAGGCTTCATTCACACATAGTACAAGCCTCTTCATCAACATATTACTCCTCACATTACTATAAATTTCATTTAAACCCATAAGAAGTTGTAACAAACACTGTTGTGATAGATGTTCAAGAGATGGTCTAGATTCCTCACAATCACAACCTGATTTTGGTGCTAGTATGTCTAATTCATTCAACAAATCATTCATTTTTTAATAGTATATGGTTACAGAATCCATACCTTGTCTTAGCGATGCAATTTCTACCCACAGATGATAGATCCTAGTCAGACTACATCTATCAAACCTTTCCTTAAAGTCACTCCACACCTTCTTTGCACTCGATACAAACATGATACTTGGTATCAATTCTTGCAACCGTACTACCTATCCATGACAACACAATCGCATTGCTCTTCTCCCATTGCTCTGCTAATTCACCTCTATACATGCTTTTCACACAACTCCGTCTACAAAACCAAGCATGCTCTTTCCCCTAAGTGCTAACTTCATTGCCCTGCTCCACAATTCATAATTTTCTGGGGAACTGTGAGCTTAATTGGCACTCGAACTAGTCTCAAAGCATCTGACGCCCGGAGAAACAGCAGGTGGTTGTGTTCCAGCTGCATTACTTCGTTTCCTGTCATGTTTGTAGGTTTTGAGTTTCATTACTTTCAATTCGTCGGAATCTCACCGTGAACTCGTCGGAGAATACTCTAATTTCAGGAGCACTGCTCTGATACCATGATAATTTGTGAAATCTAAGCTAAGTAGATCGAGTAACATGCAGACTTGATGGCCTCCATAACTAACTAGGGCACAGAATCTGTAAGAAGATGAGAAGAAAGAGAAAAAGAAGAGATCTTGTATTAGACAGAAATGAATTGTCTTGTTATACATTTGGGCACTCTACAGTACCTTTATAACAAACTCTAACTGCCTTAACTAATTGACCCTTCTAACTTTCGTAAAATACTGCAAGACCCCTAACTATCCAAGGCTACATTCTTGCACTTCAATACTATACATGTAGTGTAAAAAGTCTTTATGTTAAAAATGTATAAAACTTAAACTCGTTACTTATATACTATGGATGTCCTTTTCCATTTTCAACTTCAATCGCTCTTCTTCGTAATATTCTTGAGTTCAACTACTATTATCCATATTCCAACAATAATCATCTCTAACTAAACTTCAAGTGTCAAATTGCAAAAATCAAGAATTCCCTTTTTAATATAAATCAAGAGTGTATAGGTTTGTGTCATTAGACGCATCATGCCCATGTAAGCTAAAAACAAAGAGAAAAGGAAAAGTAAAAAGTGCAAATTTAAATCTGCACTTTTCATTATTGCTATTGTAATGCAGCTTTTTAGTTTTTGACACAACACAAATCTTTGAAGCTTCCACAAAGATTTTTTCAAAATGTTTATTCTGTCTAAATGGTTATGTTTCTTTTTTCCCCTTCTTTTTTCGTTTGAAGAATTTCCATCAAGTATATATAGTGAATTCATTAAAAAGAAAAGGAAGTACTCAAAAGTGTTTGAACAATCCATTTTCCATTTTAATGATGGGCTTTATCCTACAAAGAAACTGCTTTTTCTTCATACACACTCAAGTTGTCTCTCTTCCATTCTTTTGACTCCTCTAAAAGTAAATCTTTTTCTCCCAAGAAAAATTTTCTTCTAAATCATGGATTATTTAAAAACGTACAACAACAATAACATATATACTCAATGTGACACTACTAAACAAACTAGTTTTAGCGATGGACAAATTCTGTAGCTAAACAGAAAAATCGTTGTTAATCTCATTTAGTGACGGATTAGCGACATATTATCAAGAAATTCTGCTAGCTACGGTCAATTTAGCGGCAGCTTAGAGACGACGTTTGTAGCTAATTCAATTTTTTTTCGTAATGTGACTTCACAAGTGGGATTTGGAGTGGGTAAAGCATAGACAGACCTTATCCATGCATTGTGTAAGGTAGATAGATTGTTTCCGAAATATTTTCAAAATAGGTTTTAAAAATATAGAATAAGAAAAGAAAAAAAAGCAACAACGAAAGTAATATAAAAAAAATATTGACAGCAAAAATAGTAAGGATAACAAGAGTAAAAGAAATAACAATATTGATAAAATTGAAGAATAAACATAAAGCAAATATATATAAGCATACATATATACTATATTAACATGCACGCAATATGTCGTGTATATGAAATACCTAAGATTATAATTTTTAACCCGTAATGTCAAAAAATGAATAATTGCTAAGAACCTTAAGAGTTAAATACACTAAATTTAAATATTGCATCCACCTCTAAATTCAAACAGGATTTTTCAAGAACAAGCCACGTGGTAGTAATTGATTTTCATGCACAAAATGACCCAACCCGGCCTACCAGTGGGGGAAAATCTTTAAAAGGGGCTAAAAATTAATGATGAAAGTCTTAAGATGGAAAGGATAAATTCAAGTAAATTCAAAGATACCAATCAGAGTTGTGGTGAAGTGGTAATTAATACTACTTTATCTTTAATCAGAGGTATCGAATTCGAGCCCCTGGATATAGAGTCGCCTTTGTTAGGGAACACTTTACCCCTCTAATGTGGGACTTCCCAGCGCGAATCGGAATTAATCGGGCCTCAATGTGGGTACCGGATACCAGACGAGAAATAAAAAAGAAATTCAAAGAAGATTTTAATTCAATTCTCCTGTATGTGAGGCCGAGACAGATTCAGAATTTAAAGTTACTATTTTTATGGCGATCTCAAATTAATAATTGGATTTATAGTCAAATATTTATAAATATTTAGAAAATTTCTTAATAACGATATAAGATTTTGACAAAAGTTACTGAATCCCAGAAAACCCTCGTCTTAGGCGCCTCACGATCCGCAGTGTGTAAAGGTACGTAGTAACCTAACTTTGTTTTCATTATGTTAATCATTTCTTTTCTTTCACTTTTTTCATGCCTTTTCCACCATAAATGCTTTTCAACGTATTTGATGAAAACAAAAATTAAGAGACTTAGAAATTAATATTTCTCAAAACTCTCCAATGGAAAACATGTTAATTACATAATTTGGAACATTTTTGATCTTATGAAAGAAAGCCAAAAAATGAGACTAAAGAGACTCAAAACATATACGTAATGCTATCTAGACATTTTAATATCCAAGATTATTGCTAGAAAATTTTAGTAGGTTAATTATCATTGTTATCATATCAAGGGAGGGGGAATTCAAAAATTGCCAGATTTACAAGTGGTAACGGGAAAATAGCCATAATTTCAAAAATAATCGAAATTTAGCCACTTTTCATGTAAAGATAAATCTAAACGAAACTGTTCAAAATACGAAAAAAAATCCCAGCATAATATATTGGAGTTCTAGTATAATATACTGGTCCAGCATAATATGTTGGAAGTTCATACACAGGTACTCCAATCTCCAGTATATTGTGCTGGAGCTTTCCGCGTGTTGGAGTTCCAGCATGATATGCTGGAAGTTCATACACAGGTGCACCAATCTCCAGTATATTATGCTGGACCGACCGTGTTGCAGCAAAATAGTGACTATTTGTCAATGACTTTGCAAACGCTGGCTATTTTTCAATTACTAGTTCGAAAATTGGCTAGCCCGTGCTATTTTTACGGTTAAAGGAGTTGCACGAAGGGCCGGACCACAATAGTCTATTTTACGCAACCTTATCATTTTTATCACGTTACAAATTAATATTTATCATAAAATTTTACGTATAATAACATTACAAATGACCTGATTATATTGTTTAAATATTTTATCTGTATGCATGCGACATCAACACACTTCAAAGGCTGAGAAAAACAACTTAGGTTATTATTAATATAACAACAATGACAATAATTATGTCACAGTCGTAAAAAAAATTGGAATCGGCTGTACGAATCCTCACGAACTATGTTCCTCATCCTATTTTTACCTGCAGATTTCGAAGACGGATGATGAGTATCAACAGTTTGCTGTCTCTATTTCTTCTTCTTTAGCTGTCAAAACAAGAAAACTGCATCTAAAAATGCAACTAAATATCAATCAATGGACAAAACTCCATGAAATTCTAAAAGAAACATTGAGTTGAGGGGAATGAAGCCTGGTCCGAGATCATTCAAGTGATGAATGTTAATTAATTGTCACGAACCAGACAACATTCTCCTTAACAAATCTTGTTTCTTTTCTTTGGACAGTAATGTATCGGATCCTAACTTGTTCGGGATTGAGGCGTATTTTTTTTTTCTTTTGAGGGAACTGAGGGATTTTGGAACTCTAGAGAGTATAAGCTGCAAGAGTAAACGAGTTGCTTTAATTTTGATAAGGGTAAGGTCATACATAGTTTAATTTAATTTTGATTCACAAGTCCTTTATATATATAAGTGAGAAGGGGTTGTCTTTTCCGTTTGACAGATGTATTATAGTTTGCTCTTTTACTTTTTTTTTTCTTTCTAAAAGAATTAACCTAAAAAGTCGTTCACATAATCATTTAAATTAAAAATAATTAGCAGATGTATAATATAAATAATTATTTAATTAATGTATAATATGTATATAATCATATATATATATATATATGCCGGATATATTTGCGTAAAGATTCTTTGTTTCTACTAGATGTACCATAATCATGGCTTTGACGGAAAAGTCATTAAGGCTGTCTTTAGACTATGCATGGCTACTTCCCCTTAATATGGATAATTGAAATTCTTTTGCCATGTAAGAGAATTCTTCCCCAAATTTTGAACAAATTATGTTGGAGTAGTTTCCCACGTGGGTTAGAAGACATTTGTGAACATTTAAACAAGGGATGAATTAATTAAATGGCCTTCCACAAATGGTGTCCATGACAAATTAAATTAAAATTTTTAGTTGAAGAACCTATAGGTTCCACCTAGATCTGGTAAATGGGTTGATCCGACCCGAACACGTTGACTCTAGGCCCATGGGTCCTTAACCGGGTCGGGATGGTTCACTTTCTTATAGGGTCCGGTCCGGATTTGACCCACTAATCAAAACAAGTGGACTCGACCCGGATCTGTAACCCGTAATCCCTTAACTCGGGCCCTAATGGGTCGCATCCAATTTAATTAAAAAAAAGTTAAAAACTAATAAATGATAATAATATTGAACTTTACGCATATATACGAACTTGAGATTACTACATGTCCTTGAAGCCAGTTAGAATAAAATGAAAGAAAAACATACTTTATTAACATTAAAACTTGATAAACATATAGAATTCAACTATTTTTATAACTAATAGTCTAAATCTTATGGAATTCGACTATTTCGACAAGACACCTCATAGTGTCTGGTACTATATCTTTTCTTTAATGTTTGGATTCAATTTTTTACCAATTATCTGAATATATATATATAGTGTGGGTCAGCTACCGGTTCCGGTCCGATTCAGTGGGTCAAAATATTATAGCCCGGCCCAGGCCCATTAAATTAATGGGTTAGTCTGGTTAGGGTTTCGTGGGTCATGGGCCGATTAAATGGTCAATTTTAATGGGTTATATGGGCCGGTTCGTGGGTCCACCAACTTACATGTTAGCTGTAAATTGACATTAATAAAAAAAAGATAATATTACAAAAATATAAATTAATTTGACAAGTTCCGTATGTTCTTTGCGATATATTGTTTGCTCATTCTTTTCCATGTTTTTTGCTCCTGTACCATACTAATTTTTCGGTTACATTATTATGTATAACTAAAATTAGATTTTTCGAAATTGTCTCAATCATGTCGATTTCTCTTCACCATCGGTACGATTCGGTAAATTTTCGATAATTTTTTAGTGTCATGTAAAAGTCACTAGTAGAAGTAGAATGCAATAACATATGTACTTTTATAGGACTTAACAAAACTCTTTCGATATTTTTACAGTTCAAAAGGAGATGAATTAAAAAAAAAATGAAAGATGGCTAGTATATAGATCCATCAACTATTCCACACCAGCGGAAAAGAAACTAAGCAAATACAAAAATAATATAAATCACACAAGTCTTCTAGTGTTGCTTTACATTGGAAGGTATAGGTAGATACTCAGTGCAAAATATATTGTGGTTTCCTCTCTCTCTCTCTCTCTCTCTCTCTCTCTCTCCAACGGCTAGTAACGTATCCTTCCACATAAGCGCATTTTTCTCACGCTCCACTTGATGGAGCCGCCGGAAGGCTCTTTACCGGCGAATATTTGGGGGAATCATTCCACCAACAATCACGAATCTTAACAATGAGGTCATTCCAGGAAAACAGTCTTATGCTACAACGATCTCTGCTCCTTCATCGTCAATAATGATCCCTACATGGACAGACAAAGGAAAAGTCATTGCTAGACAAACGACGCACAACGGGATACCAATTGTGATATTCAAGGCCAAAGATTACTATGGCATCATGGCAGAATCCCGTAAGTATACTATTGTGGGTCGATTTCTCAAACCCCGTCCCCAAATTGATAGACTTTGGTGTAGATTCAAAGAATTGATTACTTTGAAAGGTGCTATTAAAATTGGTGTCTACGACAACTATAATGTGTTCATTGATCTTTACAATGAAGACGACTTCATAACTATGTGGTTTAAGAGGGTAATCAAAATAAAGGGTATGCAAATGTGGCTTCAAAAGTGGTCTCCAGATTTCAAACCGGAAAAGGACCTCCGTATTGCTCTAACATAGGTCCTGCTACTGGGTCTTCCTTTCCACATGCATGATTGATATTGCATCCAACAACTCTTGAGCTCTGTTGGCACACCTCCGGCCTTAGATGCAGTTACATTTGGAAGAACTAGGCCGAGTATGGCAAAACTAAGAGTAGAGGTAGATTTGCTTAAACCACTACCAGACTCTGTTTTTTGTTAGTCAAGAATATGATGAATCTCCACTGAAAGGCTACACTCAAAAACCATAATATGAGGGTGTTCCTAAATACTACAATCACTGCAGAAAATTAGGACACAACATGATCAACTGTAGAGCATTGGAGAAGAAAATATTGCCTCAAATGAAGAAAAACATAAGGCCACTAATGAGACTACTCAGAATAAACAAGATGAGGAGAAGGGCACTCGAAATGGCAATGTCATGCTGAATGATACTAAGGAGAAACTAGGAAGAGATGAAAAAGAGAGTGAAGATGCACTCACAGAACAATCTCAGAAAATTAACAAAACAAAAGCCATTGAAAATAGTTACAAAAATGGAAAGGCTCAAGGAAGTGAAGAGGATAACAATACAGACACACTCAAGGGGCAGAAGAACCACTTTACTACAAAATAAGCATAGGTGCAGCAAAGGAATAGAGAAAAAAAGAGTGGAAAAAAGAAATAAAAAAAGATGCCAAAAAAGAAAATAAGGTAGTGTTTAAGTCTATCTCAAGAAAGTACAAAGAGAAACAAAAGGGGGAAGGAGTTAGCAATGAAAACAATTCTGAGGGGATCAAGATAGATGGCAGAGTGCCCATTTTTCAGTTACAAATAAGGAAGACAGCAGAGAAGCAATAGAGGCAGAGAAAAAAAGACAAGAAATGAGAGTGTCAACAGAAGAAACACATGTTAGTAACTCAGTGGAAGTGCAGAAAGAAAATGATATTCATTCTGGGGATACTAACAAAAAATAAGATGATGAAAAAAGGGATTCTATGGCTGCTGGAGTGGCTAGTTCTCCCAGTCTACCTTTGGACATCAAGAACTAGGAAAGAATTGAAATATTTGTGGAACTAATGTGTGATAACAATCCAGAACATATAGGTAATGCCAATCATGGGGTAACTGGGGACTTCGGGAAGAATCCTAATGAAAATGGTGACACTTAGAACAAAGATACTACCGAGAAAGTTACTGGAGAAATTGTGGAAGAAAATTACAACACTCACAACATGATCAACAATCAACAACTCAGAGGAAGGAGACTTCAGAGACATGTCATCTTCTGAGGACTATCTCTGAAGATTCCAAATTTAGCAGAAAAAATGATCCCAATGACTCGTATTACATACAAAACCAAGAAAGTCTGGATGATGTTTCATCTAAAGGAAGAAGCAGAACCAAAGAAAAAAAAGGAAAAGCAATAGGCCCAAGTCCATATCCAAATCCAAAAGAAATGAAAAAGGACATAGACATAGTGCTCCATCCCCATATATTCCATGATCAATGCAATCTTTTGGAATATTAGGGGTATAAGAGCTCAAAAATCATATTTTTGACTCAGAAACCTTGTTCACATTAATATAGTGGCTTTTGTTGCTATTTATGAGCAATTTATGAATGAAAACAAGATTAAAGGTTACAAAAGATACCTGGGATTCCAACATTGTCTAGCTAACTCTAATGGTCAAATATGGTATTTCTGGAAGGGCTTTGATCACACTATTTTTTTTGCTAACATTGATCAACAACTTACCTTGAACATGAAAGATACTCCCAATGAGATTGGCACCTTTGTGACTGCAGTATATGTTAAATGCACCTGTGGAAAGAGAGGACCTTTGGGATAGTATTGGCAACTTCCATAATCAAATAAAGGGTCCTTGGTGTTTGAGAGGAGACTTTAATGTTATCATGGATCCGGATGAGAAGCTGGGTGGGCTGACACATAAAACGTCAATAAATATGGAGTTTACCAATTGCATGGAGGCTATTGGACTAAGTGATATTTGCTTCACTGGTCCTAAATACACTTGGTGCAACTATTGGAGGCCAAGTAAAAGACTCTGGATGAGGTTAGAAAAAAATTTCATTAATTATGATTGGACTCAGAATTTTCAAAGCAATTGTGTTAAGAATTTATCCAGGTCTGGGTCTAATCATAGACCACTTCTTCTTAAATGTCAAAACTTGAACCAGACTCATATCAAATACTTCAAATTTATGAACTTTTGGGGTGAATCAACCTGACTTTATGGAGATCATACAAATATCTTGGAATGAAGAAGTGAGGGGCAATGCTATGTGGAGGCTACAAACAAAAATGAAAAGACTTAGCAAAGTTCTAAGTATATGGTCCAAACAACAAATTGGTGATATCCAGGAACAAGTGCAGGAATGGGAAGCTAAGATTGAAATTTTAGAGGAATTGGACATTATACACAACACTAAACAAGGGAGAGAAGATTTAAACAAGGACTATGTTGAATATACCAGATGGCTCAACATGCAGGATTCCATGCTGAATCAAAAAACAAAGCTTCATTGGTTTAAATATGGTGACAGAAACACCAAATATTTTCGTAGTGTACTGAGAAGTAGAAGAAGGAGACTCCACATACAAAGGATCAGAAATCATAGAGGCAGATGGGTCAAAGGAGATGATAAGGGTGGCAAAGGTTGCTGTCAAATACTATCAGAAACACCTTAATCTGAATCTCACTGAAGGAGACACAATATTCTAGATTTCATACCTCAAATTATTACTGCTCAAGACAATCTTATGTTGACCAGTATGATCGATGAGGAAGAAATCAAGCAAGCAGTGTTGAGCCTGAGCAAGGACAGCTCCCCAGGACCTAATGGGTACAATGGTATGTTCTTTCAAAATCGCTGGAATATTATATAAATTGATATTACTGCTTTGTGAAAGAATACTTTTCTGCTAAATCTTTAATTAATTCTACACTCATACTTGTGTCACTTTAATTCCCAAAATTGATTCTCTACTTGTATTGCTGAGTTAAGACCAATTAAGCTTAGTAACTTTACTAATAAAATCATATCTAAGATTATGACTAATAGACTGAATCCTCTTTTAAGGGGCTTAACTTCTGAAAATCAAAGTGGTTTTTTTTTACCTGGGAGATCCATCACTGATAATATAATGCTCACTCAGAAAATAGTTAATGGTATCTCTAATCTCAGTAATGGTGGAAATATTGTTCTCAAACTTGACATGACCAAAGCATATGATAAATTATCATGGTGCTTTATTAATAAGGTGTTATGTAGGTTTGTCTTTAACGATGATTGGTGTAATTTGATTTGGAGAAGTATTTCTAATGTGTGGTACTCTATAATTGTGAATGGTACTAGACATGACTTTTTTACTTCTTCCCAAGGTCTTAAACAAGGTGATCCCATACCTCCATCCCTTCATTGTTGCTGAGGTTTTATCTAGATCCTTAAATAGTTTGCTTCATATTAATGCTTTCATTCCTTTCTCAATGCATAGAAATGGACCTCAGATTACTTACTTGGCATATGCTGATTATATAGTGATCATTAATAATGGAAATACCAAGTCCATAAAGTTGACCATGAAACAAATTAGGAACTATGAATGTGTTTTTGGGTAGAAAGTTAACATGGGCAAGAGTGTTTTCCTTACTGATCCCAAAACACGTGAACTAGCAAGAACGCATTTATAATTGCTGTAAATCAACCAAGCAAGGAAATTAGGTATATATCTATCCAAATCGAGAATCCGTTCCCCGATGCCCATGTTCAAAAACTTCCTCTACTCAATCCTATATGAGCAAAATCAATATCCAAATAACAATAGTCATGAAAGAACAACAATCCTAGAACGTGAAGTTTAGCTCCACATGAACATGGTAGCAAAACAACAAATTATACAAAGAAACATAAAAATTACTAAGTTTGGTGGAAGAAATATGAAACCCGGCCTCCACGGGAGCAATGTTCTCTCCCTTGGTCAAAAGTTCCTCTTAAAAACATTCTCCCCTCCAAAATAGGTTTAGGACTCCGTTTATACGAGTTGGGACCGCGTATGGCCGAAATAACCTTGTCCCAGACGAAATAGAAAAAAATCACGTTTTGAGCGTCCAGACCAGCGCCTAGCGTTGGCCCCAACGCAAAAAACAGTAACAAACGAAATTCTTCCCCGATCGTTTTTGCCTTCTTTCCTTTATGTTGAATTTCTCTTTCCTTTTTTGTCTTCACTTGGGGAGACAATACCCAAAGGTGTCCCCCCATTTTTTATCTTTAATTTTCTTTCTTTTTCTTTTGCCTTTTATTCAATTTTTCTACAAATCTCTTCATCTTCATACCGTTTTATTCTTACACAGTTAAAATATAATATTAAGCATAAAATAATATAACTAACACTCAAAAAAAAAACTAGAATGTGAGGGAAAAATGAGTGAATATATGTATTTTGACCGAACATCAATATAGGATCAACATAATTAGAGTTAAAAATGGATTCCTGGATAAAAATTTTCCTTTTAATTACCTGGTTTCCCTATTTACATTGGTCGGAAAAATCTCTTATTTTGATTGCATGTGTGCCAAGGTTATTAAAAGGTTGAATGCTTGGCAAGGTAATATGCTTTTCTGTGGTGGTACACATGCTTTGATTAAATATGTTATTCAGTCTCTACCTATTTACATCTTATCCGCCATCAATCATCCCAAAGGAACAATGAAGCTCATTCAGAATCATATTGTTAACTTCTTCTGGGGTACTTGTAATGGTAAAACAAGTACCATTGTACTTCTTGGGAAAAGTTATGTTATCCAAAGAATAAAGCTGGAATTAATATCCTGGGAATGAATGGTATCTCTAATACACTTATCATCAAAAGATGGTGGCATTTTAGAGTTACTAATTCTATTTGGGCTGACTTTCTCAAGGCAAAATATTGCCTACGAGTAAATCCTATTTGTAAAAAATGATGCAATGACAACTCTCAAGCTTGGAAACATCTCATTTGGGCCAGAGACAAGTGTGAAAATCACATCACTTGGAGGATTCATGGAGGTAACTGTAGTTTTTGGTGGGACAATTGGACTGAATTGGGACCTTTGGCACACATTTGTTCAAGATACATCACAACTAGCAATGCCAAAAATAAGGTTAATGATTTCATGATTACTAATATGTGGGATGCACAGAAGCTATACAATACATTACCTAGCCAAATTGCTCTACACATTATGTCTATAGAGTTGGGCCAGGAAGGAAAGAATGATTATGCTATATGTAATGCTACTGAGGATGATCACTTAACAAATGGTTCTGCTTGGAATATGATCAGGGAACCCAGAGTAATCAATGTCACTATCATCAAGATATGGCACAAATCCATTCCCTTCAAACAATCTTTCGTGTGTTGGAGGACCTTCTTTGGTAGAAACCCTATCAGGGAGAATATCAACAAGTTAGATTATCAAGAAACTAAGGGTTGTAGATGATGTTCAACACCTGTTATGGAGACCTTGCAACATGTATTTGTGGAGGGTAGAGCAACTGAGTGTGTATGAAAAGCTATGGGCAATTCATTAGGAATCATTCATCAATTACTAACCAATCAGAGGACTTCTTAGTGGTGGGACTTAAAGGCAAGAAACACAATCCACAAACTGATAATGCAAGTTCTTCCTATCATTATCTGTTGGGAGAATTGGAAATCTTGGGCTGCATGTAAGTATGGTGACAACAACAACTTTTATCTGTATAGAATTATTACTCAATGTGTTTGGTATATCAAAGCAGTTTTTAAGGATGCTTTTCCTAATGTCGGCACTGGTGGTACATGAAGCAATCTTTGCACATTAGTGGAAAATCTCAAACCTGCTGTCATATGTACCACCATTCAATGGAACCAACACCTGATTGGATTAAAATTAACACTAATGGTAGTTTTATCAAGGCGAACATGAAAGCTAGGATTGGTGGTATTGTTAAAGATAACAATGGAGATCTCATTTTCGCATTCTCTGTCCCGATCTAAGCCAATATCAGCTCTCAAGCTGAAGCCATAACAACGAGATTTGGGTAGAATAATGCACTCAACATGGCCATCTAATCTTCATGTTGAGATTGATTCACTTATTGTCACCAACATTCTAATTCCTTATCAAACAAAGGACCAACAACTTGAAGCTGCAACACATTATCAATAGCATTACTACTAAGCTAGATAACACTGTTTTTCGTTTCTCTTA
Organism: Nicotiana undulata; assembly: GCA_005239495.1. Taxonomy (NCBI): domain Eukaryota; kingdom Viridiplantae; phylum Streptophyta; class Magnoliopsida; order Solanales; family Solanaceae; genus Nicotiana; species Nicotiana undulata. The sequence continues at coordinate 108,620 of ML279711.1, forward strand.
TTGCCTTAGAGAAGCAAACCAACTTGCAGATCTGTTGGCAAAATTGGCTTCTAAAAATGGAAACAAGATCTTATATCACTCTCCTCACAACCTTCCCAGAGAGGCAAAGGGGTTGACTCAACTTGATAAATGGCAGATTCCTTCCTTTAAGAGGAGACATGAAAAATGCAATTTTATTTTGTGAGTTAAGTTAGATTTATGGATGGAAAGACTTTTGTATCGGTTTCACCTTTCCTTGTTTCCTTGGCAAACTTTTTGTAGACCGGAGGCAAGGTACCATATCCCCCTCTAGTCATTGTAAGTTACTTAATATACATGGTAGGGGTCCAAGCCTAAACCCCCACACCCTAGGCTCACAACCGAAGGTGCTGGTTTTAACTAAAAAAAATAAAATCACAAGAGTGAAAAAATATTAACTAAGTTGGGATTCAAGAATAAAGTCTATAGAAGATTAAATATTCAAAAAGATAAATCAAAATTATACGAAAGGAAGCATATTCAATACATTTTAGTTTGCTACTCATAATCGCTACAATACCTTGTGTCTTTCTAGTGAACATGTTGAAAATAATTTAGTTTTAATAGGAGTAGCATAATATGTTTAGGAATTAGGATTTTGAGTTTAATTACTTTTTGACTTGTAAATGTTCCATAATTCCAAGGCCCAAGAAAAAAATTAATGCTTTATTATTTTTAAACTTAATATATAAATATATTGTTCACATTGTAAATTTATTCGGTACGATTCGGTATATTTTCGATTTATTTTCATAAAATAAAAAAGCCTACCCTAATTATGGTACGGTTATATATTTATATAAAAACCTACGATTTTATTAAAAGAAACCTAAAATTCGGTTCGATACGGTTTTTAAATATCGATTGACATCCCTAGTAAAAGGGACGAAGAATGAGATTCTTGAACTGTCATAAAAACTTATGAAGAATCAAATTCTTGGACTACCTCTGTTCCATCACTACATAACTTTTATTTCTCTCTCGATTTGTTCTTCTTCTTCTTGGTTGATTTTTATATCCGATTTTAGATTTAATCATGGGTAAATGACCTGGTTTCTACTCCAACATCGCAAGAAGGCCCGAGATCTTTTGTGCATGGACTACCGGACAGGGGCGGATCCAGCCTATTATATGTGGGTTCCCGTGAATTTGGTGGCTTTTACACATGCCATGTATACGTATTAAAAAGATTCACCAGATATTCATAAATATTTGATTTTGAACTCATATATTTACTTAAAGTCGCTATAGAAACCCATAAACTTTAAATTCTGAATTCGCCTTTGCTACCAGACGGATCACAAATTCACGATTTCTACCTATGTTCATACTGAAGTTGCTATTACTTCATTAGCGCTGAAGAATAGTGATCTATTTTGCAGTTCATGATCATTATTTTGGATAAATGTGTATTTGGTTAATAAATTTATTTTCTGGTTCGATGGGTAAAAACGAAAATATGAGATTTATGATCATCCATTGGATCGCCTATGTATTATGTCGAGATCGCCTATGCATTGGACAAAAACTTATAATTGTCCAATGTCCAGCATAATTGAAGATCTTTTTGACATTTTAAAAGTATATATGCAATGACCATCTTTTTTTTTGGATTAATTTAAGATCATAGGGGTTTACTGTCCAATTCAAAAGATATAGAGGTAGGGGTGTTTATTCGTCGGTACAGTACTGTATTTAAATATTTCGGTTTGATATTTTTGATATTCGATTTCTTAAAATACAATACTAATACCGTAACTAATTAAATTCGGTATGGTTCGATTTTTCTCCTTTCGGTTTATTCCGTTTGAATACTAACTAGTACAGACTGTAATATTCTAAATTAAAATACTCAAAACTCAAAAGTACAAAACTAAAATATTTGTTGACAAAAGTTTTGTCCAAAACTAGCAAATATCAACCGAGAGAGAGAAAATCGTACATCAAAAAAAGGAAATTTGACTATTAGAAATGTCTTGTTACTTGCTTAGAATTAATTGATGAACTTAGAGAATAAAGGGAAGTAAAATTTTAGATTTTTATATTTATGTTACGGAAAAGGGTTAAAAATGCCCTTAAATATTAGAAAAGGTTTAAAAATACCCTTCATCCATCTATTGAGCTAAAAACACCCCTTCATTTACCTTTTTGGTTCACTTCTTCCCTTTGACCGTTAGGTCAATGGTGAATTAAAAATAATAATTATTTAAATCCACGTGGCAACTTCTTATTGGTCGAAATTAAATATCTAAGCTATTAGAAAGACCCACCCATATTTACCCGTTTTTCGGACTAACCCACCTCAAACGCTAATCCGACTCGAATAAAAAGTTCAACTAAAAAAAAATACTATTATATGTGTCTTGTTATCCTTATCATTTTGTCAGCTATCGCGATATCCAGGCGGTGAACGATGCGTGTTTCCATTGGCTAGCTAAATTAGTATTTCTATGTCTGTTGTGTTTGGGGTGACAAAAATTTCATGCCTTGGATTTTGTATGCATTTCACTGCCTGCAATTTATATCAAAATCGTCAGTTTTACACTGTTTAAGTATAATTTCACAAATGAATATATTTCTGTTTTCTGCATCTTCATGAGATCCATTTTGTATGCATTTCACGACCTGTAATTTATGTTCGGATATTATCATTCAACTAAAAACAAACAATATAAATACTCACTATACTTAATTCCATCCATGAAATTTCTTAATTAGTAAAGTAAAATGGAAGAATACCTCAGTGGTAGTACTAGAAAGTTAGATGTGTTTAACCAAGAAAACCTTTAAATTTCCTTGTATCTCCAATAATATCTTTTTTTTAGTTGAACTTTTTATTCGGGTCGGGTTAGTCCGAAAAACGGGTAGATATGGGTGGGTCTTTCTAATAACTTAAATATTTTAATTTCGACCAATAAGAAGTTGCTACGTGGATTTAAATAATTATTATTTTTAATTCACCATTGATCTAACGGTCAAAGGCATAAGTGAACCAAAAAGGTAGATGAAGGGGTATTTTTAGCCCGATAGATGGATGAAGGGTATTTTTAAACCTTTTCCAATAGTTTAAGGACATTTTTTAACCCTTTTCCGTTTATGTTATAATTAATAATATGTGTATTGTGTAATATAATATATATTTCGGTACAATATTGATATTTCGGTATTTTATTTTAAAATACCAAAATACCATACCTAATGCCAATATTTTTTAAAACTTAAATCAATACCATACAAATACCAAAATATCAAATACCAAATGCCAAATTTTTCGATTTTCGGTACGGTAATTTCGTATTTACCAAATTATGCAGTCTTTTACAAACCCAAAATATTAAGAACTTGTTTGGATGATTGTTACACATTGTTTCATAATGTATCGTATCATATCATATTGTATTGTACTGTATCGTTTTATAAATACAATGTTTGGATAGATTGTATCGTTTGCTGTTGTTTCATGATATCATACACCAGCAATATAAAAAATTAACTTGCAATATTATAAAAAACAATTATGATACGGGGTAAATTTATTATATAAAAAAGTAAGATAAATGATAAAATAAAATTATTTAATAATAATGAAGGGTGAGATGAGAGAAAAAGACAAGATAACGACGCAACCACACTAAATCGGTCGTTACATAAAGTGACACATTTCGTCGTTATGTAACGACGGATTTAACAATACGATACAATACTATAAAATTTAAATAACAACCAAAACAAGTAACAATACGATACAATACAATAGGTAACAACCATCCAAACAAGCCGTAAGGGGTTGAGTAAAAATTACTCTCTTAACTATTATTTAACCACGGTAAACAGTAAAAGTTTATGTAAAGGACACGTGTCATACATTTATTCGCTCGAGTGAACATTGGTTAAGTTCCTTCTACTAATAGAAGTAGAATTCCTGGCTTGATTAAAATTCTCAAGCGGAAATACAATGGCGATAAAATCACTCAACTGAACGTTCATTGCTAAACTAGGGTTTTTCGATTGCTGAGATTCCACCCAAGGTAAGTTTTTTCATCAATTTTGATCTCTTAATGACTGTTGTAGTTCTGATTTTGCATGTAAAATAGTTTAATAATTAATGATTGTTGTAGTTCTGATTTTGCATGTCAAATAGTTTAATACTAAAAGAATTATGAGAAATTATTGTTTGATAACACTATTTTGGTTGTCAAGTTCTGATTTTGCGTGTAAAATAGTTTAATACTGAAAGAATTATGAGAATTTATTGTTTGATAACACTATTTTGGTTGTCACTATTTTGGTTTCCTGGGCCTCAAGTCATTAATTAACCACAAAAGATTAAGAACTCTTTTTCAATTTCTTTTTTGCTAAAACTTATTGTTGGACTGACCCGGGGTCTATCGGGAATAACCTCTCTGCTTTCACAATGTAGCAGTGGCGGATCCAGGATTTTGTGCAAGCGGGTTCAATCTTAGAAGTACATAACTTTAGTCGTAAAATAGTAGTTGTCAAGTGGGTTCAAATAAAATATTTATACAAAATTTACGCAGCTTTAATCGTAATTTATACATACGCACAATATTTATTTTTTGAGGAAGCGGGTTGAACCCGCTTGCCACAATGTGCGTCCGCCACTGCAATGTAGGGTAAGACCGCGTACACACTACCTTTCCCAGACTCCACTTGTGGCGCGTACACACTACCTTTCCCAGACTCCACTTGTGGTATTACGTTGGGTCTATTGTATTGCTTTTACTTTCTTTGAATTTGGTTTATCAAGTCGAGTAATTTATATACATTGTGCTCAATCTTATAGGTATCTTCAACTTTCTCTCCTTTGAGTTTTTTTTTTTTTGGTTTATTCCTCCTGGAACTCACTGAGCCGACTAATCCAGATTCACATTGGGTATTGGATCATTTAAAGGTTAAATATCTCTATTAGGAATTTCTCGATTCTCAGTGCTTAAACTTGAACCTCTGGTTAAGCATGGAGGGATCTCGCGGATTCAGGATTTAAATTTTATGGCTTTGATGTTGGGATTCTACTACAACCCATTTGATTTACTGGGCTCAAATCAATTATTTGTATTTAGTTTATGTTTTAACGTATAAGTAGAGTTTAAGTCAAAGCTACTGGGTTTAAATAAACCCCTAACATTAAACTACAATCGTTCACCCCTGATCCATTGCACCACATCCCTTGGTGGTGAGTTTCCCCATTATAGTGATCAATTAAGACTCTAATTATATGTGGTGTTTGTGATGTGTAGATTAATTGATGTATCTGCTTCAGCTAATTAATTAGAAATTAAAGACTCTTAGATGTTGGAATTAAAGCTGTTTTCAGCGGCTTTTGTGGCTAATTGATGTTCTGGTTTAATTTCTCTCTTTTTGGCTCTTGTAACATCTTTTAGTTGCTAAATAAAAACATCTTTTAGTCACCGATAAACTTATGGATAAAATTTCTGTCGTTTCTCTTCTTTGCATTTAAACCATGAAAGTGTAACTCAATAGGCCTTTGGTTTAGTGGTAAGAACGAAACACGATGTGTAGGTAGGCATATGTCACGGATTGGTGCCTTAGACATAAGTCTAAGTGGAGAAAGTAGAAGGGAGGACCCATTATCTATCGAGTTTTTAACCTTACGCTATTGATGAGTCTCTAAGTTATTGAAAAAAGAAAAACATGAAGTAGATGCAGAGGAGGTTGGTGCCGTGCCGTGCTTAAGTGGTTCCTTGGCATTAAGTGTACAGCTGATCAGACATAAGCTTTGTCTTGAATGGAATGGTGTTAAATGTAGTTGGCAAATTATATATTGATTGTTAAAAGAAAAATAACTAGGAATAAAATTAATCACAAATCGAACTAGAAACTTGTAGCTGTACAAATTTTGTATGGTTTGCAGTTGAAAGACATCATTGCTTCAATAATGGGAATTCCTTTTACCATACAATTGATGTTTGAGTTATTCTTTCTTACATTGCATGTATACTTAATATTATTTCTTCATCTACTTTACAACTTATGTATTAATTGTGCCTTGAGCGTAAAGTCCGAAAAGGTTAATATCCTAATTCTTAAATGTCAACTCAGTCAGAGGCAGACCAAAGAAAGCCTTATGTCTTTGCTTGTTTCGTGGTATGGACCAATCCGGATTGAAACTTCATGAGAATATTGATGTTGAAATGTCACTGATAGGCTGATGAGTTCACCGTCATGACACCCTTCCCATATTGAGCATTAATGCACTTCAGTATTGAATCTACAGTACAGACAATAAGCTCAGTGCCAAATCTTGCTGTCAGTTTATCCGCATTTCCGCTTGAGACTTTTTTGTACTTGAGACTGAGATTGTCAATTTGTAATTTTTCTTTATGCATCTTACAGTGCATGTGTATTCTACGATTGAGTTCTAGTTTGGTGTATAACCAGTTTAGTTTTGTTTTTAGAAATTTCTTCAGGAGGTGCAACAACAAAGAAACAGAACAATGTGGTACCATGTGGCAAAGCCGTCTGAGTTTTTGGTCATCACTGGCAAAGGAATTGATGAGTTGAAAATTGCAAAGAAGGCTATGGTATGGCCATTTCAGAAATGTGAAAAAATTGATGTTACCCCTGTAAATTACACCTTTGAAGTCAATGCCATGAGCACCGAGAAGCTATCTTTCCTACTCCCTGCCGTTTTCACAATTGGTCCCCGGGCTGATGACCACAGCAGCCTTGTCAAATACGCAAGGCTTCTTTCTCTTCATCAGCGCGATTCCCATGATATAAAAGAGCTTGTTCAAGGCATCATTGAGGGAGAGACACGTGTCTTGGCTGCTTCAATGTCGATGGAAGATGTATTTAAAGGCACAAAGGATTTCAAGCGCGAAGTTTTTGAAAAGGTTCAGCTGGAGCTTAGCCAATTTGGGCTTCTGATATATAACGCTAACATTAAGCAACTAGTTGATGTTAGAGGCCACGAGTACTTCTCATATTTGGGCCAGAAAACTCAAATGGAAGCAGCAAACAGGGCAAAAGTTGAAGTAGCTGAAGCGAAAATGAAGGGCGACGTTGGATCCAAACAGAGAGAAGGATTGACAATTCAAAATGCTGCAAAGATTGATGTTGAGACGAATGTTATAACAGCGCAAAGAAAAGGTAAAGGTAAAATGGAGGAGATTAAGGTAGGATCAGAAGTCAAGATTTTTGAGAATCAGCAAGAAGCTGAAGTATCTGAGGCAAATGCAAAACTAGCAACGAAGAAGGCAGCATGGTCGCAGCAGGCAAAGATGGCAGAGGTGGTAGCTGAAAAAACTGTGGCAATAAGAGAGGCTGAGTTACAGCAAGAAGTCGAGCGAAAGAATGCCTTGACTAAGACTGAGAATTTCAAGGCTCAGTTCCTCAGTAGGGCTAATGTGGAATATGAGATTAAGGTGAGTCTAGTTGTGTTTCAGTTATTCCCTCTGTTTCATTTTATATGCACTCTTTCCTTCTTTAGTCTGCTAAAAAAAGAATGGTGCTTATCTCTATTTGGAAACTTTTTACCTTTAAACTTCTCATTTTATCCTTGACATACTCTTATAGCCGTAAAAATATCATGGCATGTTTAAGGCCATAAGTTCTAAGGGGTCGTTTGGTTTGGAACAAGGATATCCGATATCCTGCTATTATAATCCCGCATCCTATATGGGATTAGATAATACCAAGATCTTGGTTTAAAATTTATATCAATTTTAGCTAATACCAATAACCAAACATGGGATCCGCAAGTGGGATCTGGGAATAAATGTAAATTCCAAATTTTTCCTAATCCCAGTAACCAAATGACCCCTTAGGGTATTGTTAGCATGTGTCAAAAGTTTTTCTTTCTTCTTTAATTTTTGGACTATCTATTGATGTTTCCGTCCAGATGGTATCAGTTGATTATCTTTACTTGATTGTTCAATGGTATTTTTATATAGACCAAAGCAATGGATGTAAGACCCTCAAATAATTAAGCCGTTCTCTAGTGATAAGCGTTTATCATGGCTGTTCAGAGTTAATATATTCTAGATGTTCTATTCAAATAATGGCTTCATCAGATGACATTCGGATCTTTAGAATAACGGATCGTGTTCCAAGTATTCATGATTTTTTGTCATAATATGGCTGATTGCTTGTGAAAATTCAGGTGCAAGAAGCAAATTCGGAGTATTACCAAAAGCAAACAGCAGCTGACGCAATACTGTACGAGAAACAAAAGTTAGCAGAGGCTCGAAGGATCGAAGCAGACGCTGAAACGTACGCGAAAAGACAAGCTGCAGATGCTGCGCTCTATGCCAAGAAGAAAGAGGCAGAAGGACTTGTGGCTTTTGCAGAAGCACAAGGGATTTACCTACGCACGTTGTTGTCAGCGTTGGGAGGAAATTACACTGCATTGAGGGATTACTTGATGATTACTGAAAGGATATACACAGACATCGCCAAATATAACGCAGAAGCTATCAGAGGACTGCAACCAAAGATCACTATTTGGTCAACTGGTGTAAGTGAAGGGGAGATGAGCGATGGAACACATGCAGGAAAGGGAAATGGTGCCATGAAAGAGATGGCATCGCTTTACAGCGTAATTCCTCCGTTGCTACAGACCGTGTATGAGCAAACTAGTATGCTGCCTCCACCATGGCTGAGTACTTGCAGCACCAACCTGACCACATCTATCGAATCAGCTTAATGGTTTCCTCACATAATATTATTAGCTACCTTGCTGGTAAATGATCTAGTAGACTTGACATAACACATAAGTACTAGTACATATTGTTGGTTCATTGGCAAGTGAAGGAATTAACAGTAGATTACTATGCTTCAGTTAGTTATGATCTTGATAAGTAATTTTTCTGTTTTCTTTTCTTCTTTTGAAACAATATGAAGGTACGGTTGGTAAAAACTGAATTTCTCATTGAGTAGAAATGCCATAGCTTCAGCTTGAGTTGGAGAGGAAAGTAAGTTATTTTCCAGCAGCCAAACATCAATAAATATTTTTGTTGAAGAATGTTTTACATTTAAAAGGAAAGGTCAACTGACTTTGCTTATATTTTTCTCGATAGTCTATTTTAAATATTCCCTAAATTTCAGCTAGTGTTGGATACTGTGACAGTTTTTTCTATAAAATATTTTTCGAAAAATATTTTTCAGAAATATGTCCTTCGAATCAAATGCACCCAAAAAGATCACTTTTTTTTCTTCTTGAAGTTATTCTCTCGTTACATGATTTTTAAGAAAAATTAAAAACTTATCTTCGCCTTACAGGAGACCTATTCTTAAAAAATGAATCTGGCTGAAAAACATATATTCTGCATTTTAAAAAAAGAAAAGGAAAGGGCTGATTTTTTTAAATAAGGTAACAAGTCCCTTTTTCCACCGGCAGCATCTCTAAGAAGATCATTAAGTGATAAAAATTAGTATAAACTAAGTATTAAAAATGTCAGGACCCAGTTTCCCTTATATGGCGTGATGGCGCTCAACGTTGTCGCTAGGCAAGCCTACGGTGAATTAGCCATGTTTATTCTTCTTAATAATTTCAAAGTAGTTGATTTTTATTTATTAATTAAGTGAGAAGTAGATAATTTAATGAAGTAAAGCGAACACTAAAGAAAGAGCAAATGCAGTGAAATAAATGCTCAAAAGCCATACAGTTTACTAGCATGTTTCCAAGACCCTGTGTCACAAGTGTATGAGCAACTAGTAGAATATACAAAACACTAAGCTACGGTCTGAAATAGAATAGACAGATTGTAACACAAAAGAGAGAGACTGCGGGTGCTGCAGAACGAACTCAGAGAGCAGCTCACCACTAAGCCACAAGATAACGGCTGAATGGACACCATATGCAACTGCCTGATCATGCCGAAGTGTAGGTGAGTACATAAACAACATGTACCCAGTAAGTGTCCAGTCTAACCTTGAAGAAGTGGTGACGAGGGTCGACATCGACACCTACTATGGGCCAGCAAATAAAATATAGAAATTCTAAATAGGCATGGAATATGTGAATAACAATAATAATACAATAACAAGCAGCGAAAAAATAATTTTTTAACCGATAGTAAATTCCAAAGTCTCCAACTAACACTTACTAGTTCCAAATAAATTTTGGTCACTAAATAAATTATAACCTCTCAAGCCATAAAATAATATAAAGTGTAATCGGGCTCCGAGTATTATCACGTACGATATATGCCGAGGTCGTATGACCCAATCCAAAATACTGTGTGCTCTGCCGAGGGTCGAACGACCCGAACCATAGATGCATCTATTATACTGCCGAGGCGAACGACCCCTTCCCATGAGAGTATAGAAGTATACCCCGCTCGCGGAAGTACTTGCGACGCGAGATGACATGGATTTCGCAGAGTTATTATGTATTTCCTCAATCCTTCCCAAAAATAAGAAATTCAAATTTAAAATTTGCAACTTTAAAATCCCTATCCTCACCTCCATTCAAAATAATTAATATGCATAATAAACACAACGTTACAATTAAGGCGTGATGTGGATCTAAGACTACCCGGACATTTCATGGAATATAGCTACATATGGGCTCTCGTCACCTAGTGCGTACGTAGCTCCCCACACAAGTAATACACGACAAGATACACCTAAGGGGACGAGTCTCCTCTTACAAGGTTATGCAAGAGACTTACCTCGTTTCAAAGCTCGCTTTCCGGCCCACGAGTTTACTCTAAAGTCTCAACCTAGTGCCGCACAATCCGAAGCTAGCCAAATATTATATAAATCAATCAATATTGATGGATCAGTATAGGGAGAAAAAGAAGGACTTGCATATAGTGTTCATCGACATAGAAAAATCGTACGATAAAGTTTTGAGGTAGGTTTAGTGGAGATGTTTGCAGGATAGAGGTGTAACTCTTGCCTATGTTACGTTGATTAAGGACATGTATGATGGAGTAAAGACCCGAGTGAGGATGGTGGGTGGGGACTCAGACCATTTTCCGGTTATGATAGGGTTGCATAAGGGGTCGACATTCAACCCGTTTTTGTTTGCTCTGGTGATGGACGTACTGGCGCGCCAAATCCAAGGGGAGGTTCCGTGATGCAGATGATATTGTATTGATCGACAAGACGTAAAATGGTGTGAACGCGCAATTAGAGATTTGGAGGTAGACCCTGAAATCTAAAGGTTTCAAGTTGAGCAGTACCAAGACATAATACTTGGAGTTTATGTTCAATGGAGAGACTCAAGGAGGGGAAGGGGAGGTGAGACTGGACTCGCAGGTCATCCCTAGGAGAGGGAGTTTTAAGTACCTTAGGTCTATTACTTAGGGGGATGGGGAGATTGATGAAGATGTCACACATCGTATTGGGGTGGGATTGGTAAAATGGAGACTCGCTTCCGGTATTTTGTGTGACAAGAAGGTTCCACCGAAACTTAAGGGTAAGTTCTACAGAGTGGAGGTCAGACCAGTAATGTTGTATGGGGGCTGAGTGTTCTCCAGTCAAGATCGCTCATGTCTAGAATATGAAGGTAACAGAGATGAGGATGTTGAGATGGATGTAGGGGCACACCACGTTAGATAGGATCAGAAATGAGGTTATTCGTGACAAGATGGGTGTATCCCCTATTGAGGACAAGATGCGAGAAGTGCGACTTAGGTGGTTTGGTCATGTGAGGAGGAGGAGAACAAACGCCCCGGTGAGGAGGTATGTGAGGCTGGCATTAGAGGGCCTACAAAGAGGTAGAGGTAGGACAAAGAAAAGGTGGGGAGAGGTGATTAGGAAAGAGATGGAGCAGCTTCAGCTGATCGATGACATGGCCCTTAATAGGAAGGTATAGAGGTCGAGGATTAGGGTAGTAGAGTAGGTAGTCTAGAGTGTTCATAACAGTAGTATTGGCACACAATATTGCTTTCTCTTGGTAGTAGATTTTTATGACTAACCGTTGTTTTCTTTCATTGTTGATCACCTTACTGTCTTGTTGTTTTTATTCTGCTTTTCTATGACTTTTTGGTACTGTTCCTTCTTGTCTATATTTTCAGTAACGTGATGCTTATACTTTCCTGAGCCGAGGGTCTATTGAAAACAACCTCTTTATCCTCAGAATGTAAGGGTGAGGCCTGCATACACACAACCCTCCCCAGACCCCACTGTGTGGGATAATACTGAGGTCGACAGGAACGCGACGCGACCGCGGTGAAACACGAACATTCTGAATCTGCTGAATTTTCCCACCGCGCTCCAGCTACGGTCGACCACGATCACGGTGGGATCCCCTCCAGCAATCTTTGCCTTTTTTCTTGTTCTTTTCTCTCGGGTTCTTCTCGATTGGCCTTAAACTTACTTAATTGGCTCTCAAACGCTCCAAAGTATCTCCCATCATAGATTTTATCATGCAACATAAAAACACTAATCATAGCATTTTGTTATGATTATTTGCACTCAAAACATAGTAAAGTATGGTTCATTATGAGTGAAAATATCGTCTAAATCGCCTACTATCAACACCCCTCACTTAAACCGTTGCTCGTCCTCGAGCAGCAAAACCACACTCTACAGGCCTGATCTTCTCAAGCATTTCGCTATGGTGTCACACCACGAATATTTTACAAGCATTGTACCTAGCCGTGTAACATCTATGCCTCAAGCGGCGACTCTCACATGCCATGCATATTCTTACTTCCTCAAAGTACTCTACACAAAGGTCAAGACTTACCTTTCCGTCATGAATCACATGTCCTCACATCACACAATCGAGAGTAGTTCCACAAGAGTAATATTAAGAACAAATAGGAACTTAAAGTAGAAAGAATTCAATCACTCTCGGAAAGAACATTCATATGCCACAAAGATACACCATAGGCTTGCCCGTAGTGTTATACTCTACTAATCGAGTCCATGCAGTCTAAGGTCAATTAGGTCTTTATTTGGTTGTAGTGTAGGCTAAGGGACGGGTAGGATATATTTAGATATAGTGACTAACCTCCCTAAGCACTTTTAATACACTACTGTAGCTTTCAGCCCATTCTTATGTTTGGCCAGAATTTCCACCACTCTCTTTAGTTTACCCCAAAATTTCATTAGGTGCACTTTTTTTCTTCAACTCACCATCCATCAAGGACTGTATTTATTCATTGTCTTTCATTCTTCCTATTTTTTTTTCTTTTTTTAGTGGTGTTCATTCTTTTATGCTTCGCACCATTCTTCCTATTTCGTTGATTCCACTCAAAAACCAGACCACCACCCCACACTTAGACTTTTACATGTTCTCTACAATTCAAGTGCTTATAGGAGGTATAGGGTTCAAACAGTCAGGCTATTCAAACAATTGGGTATGGTTTGTAATATGGTTGCCAAAAAAATAGGCTTATAAGCTCAAAGGGGTGGATACATATTTATGTTTGGCTTAACAAAGAAATGCCTATATCACTTCTAAGACTGAATAAACTACTATTTCTCTTTGCACACACACATGGCAAGTTCTAGGTATCAAATGTGGACATAGAGTACAATGCAAAATACCTTACACATACATGGCACATTATTCACTCCAGATTGGTTCATCAAAACACTCCACTGAGCATTCAAGTTAGTTACAACATGAAAAATTAAGGCATCTACAAGAGTCAACAAATGAGCCTAAGAGTCACACCCTAGGGTCTTTGGTGTTCGGGTGTAACACACTAAGGGGATGCATTTTTTTCATTTAGCTCCTTTCCCAAAAGAAACCTAACAAGTAAAAAAAAACTAACTATACCCGGTTCAAACTAAACCCTTGGAAAAGAACCGTGGTCAAAAGAAAAACCAAGAGGGAGTTACTACACTACCTAAAAAGAAAATAAAAAAATCTTTTTGGTATTTTCTTTGGACTAACTTCCCTCAAGAACATGTCCATCGTCGGGAAGAGTCCATTTTTTTTAAGCTCGACTCAATACCCTCAAGAGACCCGTCGAAAGGTGTCCGTCATCGGGCCAAGTCAACACTAGTCAAATAAAAACAAATTCACTTATCAACAACCGACAAAACTAAAACTATCAAACATATACAACAACGAAAATATCCCCCACCCCACACTTAAAAGATTGGCATATCCCCGTGCCAACAAAAATAAAGCACAGGGAGGTAAGGAGACTTTCCTGGTGTTCAGTCGTCATCAGAGACGGTAGCCGGGTCGAGGTGACAGGCGCGTCCTAACGCACGAAATCAGGCCATTATCTGCTTTTCGGACTTGGCATTTTGGGGAAAAGAAAATAAAAAATAAAAAAAATTAAAAGAACAGCAAAGTAAAATCCCAAAAAAGCCTCTCTCTCTTGATGCGCGCGAATGTTTTTTTTCTTCTTTTTTTTTGCAAATATACCACTAGGCAGACTGTCTAGTGGCTAATATATAAATAAATAAAAACAAGGGTCCAATATTTACAATTTGGCGACACAAATCTCAAAAATGCTAAGCTAGAACTAATGCTATAGCTAATAAGATGAAATAAGCTAACTATTACACAAAGTGAATTAGTCGACTCTCCACATGAGATGGATTGTTGATCCAGAAGTCAAGTGTAAAACATCAATGTAGCACCTTTAATGCTCTCACTAGGCGCCAAGTTTTGCTTTCCAAAGGACAAGGAAAACATGAATCTCCAACCAACACCATCTACTATGAATGACCAACTCTCGATTAGGATTTTTGTAATTAATTACATCTTTAATTTCGGATTTGGGGTTGAAAATTTGGGAAAATAAGAAGAAGTTCTTCAATTAAAATTTTGAGTTTTGAAGGTGATTTGACAAGGGATTCGAGTAACTCTTATATGGTGGGACTCGTGAGTGAATGGGTGTTCATATTTTGTGAAGTTTACCTGATTCCGAGACGTGGGCCCGATGAGGCTTTTTGGATCAATTTCCGAATTTCTTTCTTTATCTTAGATTTCATTGATTGGATTAGTTTCTTATAGATGTATTTATGTTATGTAATTGATTTTGGCTAGATTTGGACCATTCGCAGCCGGATATTCGTGGGAAAAGCATTGCTACCGATTGATTTAGCTTGGTTCGAGATAAATAGTTTGCCTAACCTTGTGTGGGGAAAATTTTCTTAGTGTTTGGTACTGATACTGATGTGTGAGCGTCGTGCACGCGAGGTGACGAGTGCGTACATGGACTATTTGTTGCAAATACCCGATTTTATTGAGTAATTACCTTTTTTCTCCCTACACATTTACTTTTGAGACTACGAGGCGGTACCTCGGAAGTTCTCCCTGTATATTTAATTATTGTTGTTCGCTAGCTATTCTGAGTAAGAGGGGGAGGACTTGATGTGACTACTATTAGACCTCCAACCCCGAGAGACTCTACAATCATTATGAGCGGATAACCCTTTTCTGTTTTTCTTTTGCTTAATTCTAGTCTATTACCGTACAATATATTTTCTGCTCCATTTATTATTTACTAGTGGGCCCGACCTAGCCTTGTCACTACTCGACCGAGGTTAGGTTTGGCACTTACTGGGTACCATTATGGTGTACTCATGGTACTCTTCTGCACATGTTTTGTGTGCAGATCCATGTGCTCATTATCAGCCGCATTAACAGCGAGTCGAGACAACTTTGGAGACTTCAAGGTATATCTGCCGGGTTCGCAGACCTCGGAGTCCCTCTCTATTCTTCCCCATGTCAAACACTTTCTGTATTTCTTTTTATTAGACTCTGGTGTATAGAGATGCTACTTTCTTTCTGTAGCTTGTGACTCATAATGTTCCGGCTTTTGGGAAAGTTGTTTATGTTTAGTATGTTGGTTATTGTACGTGCCAAGCGGATTGTTATTGGTTATTCAGCATTTTTTGTAGTTAGCTGTTAAGTTTTGCTTCCATTATTGATATTTGCGCAATTTATCAGGTATATTTTTTCCTTCACATTATTCAATATAATTTTAAATTTTTCTTATTCAAAACTTTTTAAATTGATCTCAGGAAGCCGTTCATACTTGCAGATAAGAAAGCGATGATAAGAAGACATATTTATCATAAAGTTTGTTATCTTTCGCAGCCTGAAAGATCATAATATTGTATTAATTTAACAGGTGTGTGAGAATGGTATTGTCATTATTTATTCATATTATATCGATTTTAATCCTTGTTAAGGATCTCTTTATGTTTAAAATTTGAAAAACCTTGGTATAAATTTATATCTCTCCTAATTATATTGACTATTGTGTACAAGCACTCAATGAATTTCTATAAGTACATTAATACAATCGCTAATTTTCGAGTTAAATGGTAGATTTGTTTCTGTTTATGTAATTAGAGAATTTGATTTAGTTGCTAATAAAATAATGTTCCATCAAATTATGTTTAAAATTGTTAATTACTACTTAGTAAATTTCAATAAAACCATTTACCTTTTTAACTTAAAATTTCAGATTTGATTGATGTTACTGATATGCAAATCATATTTTAAGTACCAATAATTTAAATTTTCTACCATAATTTTCAAGATGATGAGAATATTACTTCCAATTGCAATTTGGTTAGAAATTCAATTACCATTATGAATAAATTCTTAATTCATGTATATAAATACTCATGATACTTCATTTCTTATAATCACATTCTTGAAAACAATTGATCGATAAACTTTATTTTATATCTTTTAGCGATGGAGGCTAAGAAGACTACAGGGTGCCAAAAGATTCCGATGACTCCTAGTAACGACTTAAGCGACAATGCACAAGTTATTGCTAGCCATGCTCGAAACAATATAAACCAAAGCATCAATATGCTTAGAGAATATGATACAAGAGAAAAAGATGCGATCGAGCAAATGCTTTTACTTGACCAAATTAATGCGACTAGAGAAATAGGCTGGTGGGAGTGTATTGACAAATTAAATGAAGACGAAGTGGCCAAATTTGAAGCTTGGTTGAATGTCACTGTCTTTAAACTGAAGAGCCGTTTGGAACGGCTAGAAAATGAAGCTTCGTCCTCATCACAAACCCCTCTCGAGAATGCAAATAAATCACCTAGTGCTTAGTGAATGAATCATATCAAGATATCAAAAAAATATGAAAGTTTAAAATTTATATTATTGGCATGTATTTCTCTTTTTTTAGTATTTGTTTCAATGATGGTATGCACTCATGTACTCCCGATGAATTCTATTAATGATTATATATTATATCTTTTAGTATATGATGTCTCCTATATAAAAATTTCTTAATATTGTATTTTGTATGCATTTGTAATACTTACATTCTTTTTAAAACTAATATTTACATTCTTCTTGGATAAAAGCGGCTCATTTTGAATCAATAATAAATGACAATTAATTCAAACTGTGGTAGTAGATTTCATGATTTAAAACAAAACAAATAATCTCAAATGTTATCCATTCTTGGAAATGTTATGTTCACCAAAGTGTCCATGGGAAGTTCGTGTGGATTTATTTGCGTCTCGTCATAATTGTAACGATTATGCCGGTCGTTTTGAGCTCTAGCGCGTTCTTTGACGGTTTGAGACCACGATCAGCTTCACTTCAAGAATTATGACTTGCGCGCATGGTCAGAATTGAATTCTGGGAGTTTTGGAGTTGATTCATAAAGAGAATTCTCACTTCGGAAGCTTTAAGTTGGAAAAAATTGCTAAGGTTGGATTTCGAGTAAACGACCTCGGAATCGGGATTTGAAGGTCCTAGCAAGTTCGTATGATGATTTCGGACTTGGGTGTATGTTCGGATCGGGTTTTGGATGACCCCGGGAGCGTTTCGGCGCAATTGGTGGAAGTTGGCATTTTGGAAGGAATTCATAAATTTGGGTGGAAGTGCATGCAATGTTATCAATGTCCATTTGGGAATAGCTTCGCATGGTGATTCTGGTGTTGGGAGCGCGTCTGGATATGAATTTGGAGGTGGGTCATTTCGGCGTCATTTGGCGACAGTTAGAAATTCGAAAGTTTTTGGGAAGTTTGACCGGAAGTGGACTTTTTGATATCGGGGTCGGATTTCGATTTCGGAAGTTGGAGTAGGTCTGTAATGTTGAATGTGACTCGTGTGCAAAATTTGGGGTCAGTCGGGCGTGATTTGATAGGTTTCGGCATCGAATAAGGAAGTTGAAGTTCAAAAGTTCATAAAGCTCGAATTGGAGTGTGATTCATGGTTTTGGCGTCGTTTGATGTGATTTGAAGGCTCAACTAGGTTCGTAATGTGTTTTGAAATTGATTGGTGTGATTGGACGGGGTCCCGGGGGTCTCGGAGTGGATATCGGGTGGTTAGCGGATCGAATTGGAGTTGGGAGATAGAGTTGAAGCCTGCTGTCATCTGGTGTAACTGCAACATCGAGGTCTTGGCCGCAGAAGCGGACAAAGGAGCGCAGATGCGGTTTGAAAAGGGGAATGTTGGGACCGCATATGCAGTCATCTTGTCGCAGAAGCGGGACCGCACCTGCGGAAGGGGAAGCGCAGAAGTGGAGTGAGGGGCCTGGTGAAAGACCGCAAAAGCGGTATAGGCCACACCTGTGGAACCACAGAAGCGATCAAGTGACCGCAGGTGCGAAAAAAGGTTGGAGGCAGTGTGTTCTTTTAAAGACGAGGGTTTGGCTCATTTTCACCATTTTTCCTCCATGGGAGCCGATTTTGGAGCGACTTTGGAGTGCTATTTTCATCACCAAGCATGAGGTAAGTGGTTTCCACTAGTTTTGAGTTAAATACAAGGTTTATATATAGAATTAGTCGTGAAATTTGTAGAAATTATGGGATTTGGAAGTAAAACCTAGAATTGGTATTTTCGGATTTTGACCACGATTTTGAACATGAAACCTGGAGTAAATTATATAACTGAGTTCATGCGGTTGTGAACAATTAATTTTGACCATATCCTAATTCTATACTATTTTGGTGTAAATATTTCTTTTAGGTCTAATCTTAATACTTTAAATATTTATCTTACTCTTAATAGGTTTTATTTAAGAAAATTAAAAAATTACAAAAAATATTCACAATCTTAGAATATAAGATTTGTTCCTATGTTTAAATAGAAGACAATTTATATATATATATATATATAAACTTGGTTTCTTCTAATTTAAATGTAAGTTATAGTAGTATATTTCTTAGTATAATTTAAACTATAGTGTAAATATTGAGTTTCCTTATTTATATAGTTTTTTTAAAAATAAAAAAAATCTATAAGTTGTATATATAACACTATAAAAAGTATAATAACACCCAACTTCCCCACTTCTCCACTTCACTCGTGCCTCACCCCCACTCCTTAGCATCTCTTCTTCACTTCTCCATTTCACTCGTGCCTCACCCCCACTCCTTAGCATCTCTTCTTCACTTCTCCATTTCACTCATGCCTCACCCCCACTCCTTCACATCACTTCCCACTTCCCCCATTCATGTCACCATTAACCACACATATATAAAGAACACAAAAGAAAAAATGCAGAAAGGAGGACACACAGAGAGAAGAAAAACGGCATCCAACCCAAAAAGAGCTAAACCCACTCCTTCACATCACTTCCCACTTCCCCCATTCATGTCACCATTAACCACACATATATAAAGAACACAAAAGAAAAAATGCAGAAAGGAGGACACACAGAGAGAAGAAAAACGGCATCCAACCCAAAAAGAGCTAAAAAACCTGCTGAAACAATATCTTCTTCCGTTGTTAATTAATCCTCATAACACTTGTTCAAACTACCAAAAATCCGCCATGTAGATACCCAAATTCCAGCTCTAAACCACCCCCAAATCATCTCCAAAACTCTGCCAAAAACCCAGCAACCACGAGCCATGAACTAGCCCCAAAACACCCATGAAACTCAGCTTCAAAATAGTCAAAAAAAACCCAGCCCAAACTACAGCAAAAGCATGTCAAAAACGCAGCTGAAAACAGCCGCAAATCAGCTGTAAATAACCACCAAAAACAGCCCCGAAAAAACATGAAAATCAGTCCGAAACTCAACCGAAAACGCACCCAACTTCAGTAAAAACGCAGCAGCAAATCACCAGTTGAAATGCCCATCCAAAACCATTAAAACCAGCCCCAAACTTTGCTAAAAAACAACCATGAACCAAGCTCCAAAAATCGAGCTCCGTCGCACCATTGAAACCACCTAAAACATGGAAAACCGCCCGCTTTTATGCCAAATCAGCAGCCCCAAAGGTGAGACCGCAGTCGCGTCCAAGCTTCCTTCGAGTTCCCGACGTTGCCCAGATTCTCTGGTTCGAAGGAGAGGTTCCGCTTGTAGGTCCGATTGGTAGTAGCTTGTTTCATTTTTGTGAAAGCTCATTTTGAGGTCCAGTTTCTTTTCCCTCTTTGTTCTTTCTTTCAACTTACGTTTTGGTTGGAATAATTTTTAAGTTTTTGATTAAGGCTTGGGTTATATTTGGGCCTTACAGATATGTTGCTAGTTTTGAAGGAATTTGGACCAAGATGTATTCTACTGTGGGCCCATTTCTTTAATAATTACTTAGCCCAGTTCTTTAACAATGAATAAATATCTATGCATGCTTCAAAAATATATAGTCAACTTAATCTATTTAGAATACTTTGTCCAAATAATTCCATAAACATTGACCTCACAACAATCTCAAACTTAGGAAAGAAATAAATCATGAATACGCTAGAAATTTTTTAGAGGTACTTTAAATATTAGCTCATGTATTCATACTCGAACCTTGAATTGATATGCTTAATCATAAAGATCATGTACGCATTTCGCGTCTCAATGCCTTTAAATTAAAAATAATTATGTTATAACTATGTGTACATTCCGTACCTTAGTTTAACATTTAATTTCAAAGAAATGTCTTGTGTGCGTACCGCATCTCGGTGAATACAATTAATAAAATATAATAATTTATTCAGCGGTAATAAATAAGCCATAAGCAATAAAATACAAGAATAGCTACAAATTGATTTAAGCCTTACATCATACTATATTACAAGTGTGAAGCCCCAAAGTCAAAATTGAATTACTAAAACACCCCACAAAAGTTGAAAGACCATTTCATCCTTCATTTAAACACAAATTTTCTAATATTTTTGTACAAAAAAGTAAAATTATCTCATAATAAATTGAGTCATTAATTTGTACTAATATCAACATGAAAAAATTTAAATACAATTTTTAATGTTTGCAGTAGTCTATTATGAAACTTGTGAGATCTTTTTGTATTCCTTTTTAAATTCATCTAATAATGTAGTTGAGACTCTTTCACTTCTTACCATTATCATACTTTTTAAATTGGATGCAGTATTCTACAATGAAATTTGTGAGATCTTTTTATATTCCCTTTTAAATTCATCTAATAATGTAATTGAGACTGTTTTACTTCTTACCATTATCATACTTTTTAATTGGGATGCACTTTAATGAAGAACAATTACAAAGAGCCAAAGGTGTACAATATAAAAGAAAATTTAATCTTGTGTTGCTTCAGCTTATATAGCCACGACTTGGGATTATATAGGCCGTTGAAGTAAAACTATTGATATCTTCCTATTTCTTTATTAGCGATTGACAATTTGCCAATTTGTCAATTTGAGTTCAATGAAATTGGATTCAAGAGTTAGGATTTTCTTTGAAGATCCACATACTTCTACATTGTCTTTATAGCTTTTGTTTTCTTTCATGCCTCATTTATTTATGCATTGTTTGATGTTCTTTTCACCCGGTAACTATTAAATATGTTCAAATGAATGCTTTTGCTATTTTCTTAGCCAAAATTCTTACAAGTATCTCTTGCTAAGTGGTGTTTTGCAGGGATTGGACTTGGAGTCAAAAAACACCTGGTAAAAAAATTAGATATTAATAAAGACAATGAACAAGGTTCTGAAAAAAGATTAGATATTAAGTAATCAATTTCACTGGCGTATCAAGTATGATTATTAGTCTAAAATTATAGTTTAACAAATTATGATAAAATATATGACAGTTAATAATTATTTCACATTTTGTTAATTGGTCTTGCACTACCTAATCTTCAAATTTTATTCCATATCTTATTGACATGTTTTAATAATATTTGTCTGCTTTTAAGAAGTTCGGATACACGTGCAACGCACGTGTTCAGAAACTAGTTAGTTAATAAAAGTGATCGTACTAGAACGACGGGATTGGAGGGGTGCCTTACACCTTCCCCTCGGCCAACAGAATTCCTTACTCAGACTTCTGTTTTCGTAGACCAGAAATTAAGGGTCAAACCTTTCTTTTGAAAGGGGATTCAAATAAAAGGTAACTTGGAACACCAAACTCAATTCCAAGTGGCGACTCTAAATAATAAATAATCCATTTTCAAAACGTCACTTTAATTGGAAAAACTCTTCTAACTCAACCTCGTAAAAGGGTTGCATGAAAAAAGGAGGTGTGACAGTGGTTATGGGTAAAGTTTATCTTCAAAAAAATTTGGAATCCGGGCACGTGGGTCCTAGGGTGATTTTATTGACTTTTCGAGCGGAGTTGAAAAATTGTTTTAATTGAATTTTCGTGAGTATTAGAGTATATTTTTATGGGTTTGCACATTTATTGACTAGTTTTGAAGCGTTGGGCATTGGTTAGAGTTGTTGGAAAGGCTTGGAAGCCGGCTATGGAACTTCGGAGCAAGGTAAGTCTTTTTCTAACCTTGTAAGAGGGAGTTTTCCCCCATAGGTGAAATAATTAATTGTGTGCTACTGTTTATGGGAGCTACGTACGCACGAGGTGACGAGAGTCCGTGCGTAGCTACTATAATGCTTAAGTCTGGGTAGTCTAGGATCCAAAAGCATGCTTACTTGCCGTACTTGTAACTTTATTGTCAATTTAAAATGTTTAAATCTTATCGAACTTGTTAAATGAATTTCAACTGTAACTAAACATTTCTTTTTCTCAACTGTTAAAGGAGAAACTTGTAAATTTCCGCGTAATTGTTTTCATGAGGAAGTCTTGATTAACTGTTTGAATGAGTGTATTTATGAGCACCTGCGTCGCATGTACGATTTGCGAGCAGGGTAACTCTTTATTTATATGTGACCGCTTCCCAATTATATTATGCGAGCGGGGTGATCCTTTCCACTACTCTTATGGGATCAGGCCGTTCGTCTCGGCAGGATTTATGTACCACACACTCATGGGAGCGGATCGTTCGCCTCGGCAGGTTAATAGATGCATCTATGGTTCGCATCGTTCGATCCTTCAGCAGTGCACAATTTACTTGTATGTTGGATCGGTCTGTACGCCTCGACATCTCCTATATATACATTATCCTCATGGAATCGTGCGCAATATTTGGCTAGAAACCAGTGTATCTGAGGGTTTTCCTGTCACGACCTGAAATCCCACCTTCAGGCCGTGATGGCGTCTAACGTTGAACCCGCTAGACAAACCAACGTTTAATTAGATTTACTCGTTTACAATTGAAATCACAACAATAACTAGAGCAAATATGAATAAAGAATGCGGAAGCTAAGAATTTATCAACTTAATATAATAAATGTTACGAAATTTCCGTACATAAACCTCCAGAACTGGTGTCACAAATCTCACGGACAGTCTAAGATTGCTACAACAAGAGTCTGAAATGAATAAGTACAACTGTGTGGAAATTCAAATAAGACAGAAAGGAAAAGATAGATGGTGACGCCAAGGCCCACGAACGTTTGTGAGACTACCTCGGGGTCGCCTGTGTGGACTGAAGGATACTCCCTCTATCAGTGTCCACTGGGTTCGGCTCTGTAATCTGCACAACATAAAGAAGTGCAGGTGTAGCATCAGTACAACCGACCCCATGTACTGAGTAAGTGTCGAGCTTAACCTCGGCGAAGTAGTGACGAGGCTAGGACACGACAACAAATAACACCTGTGCAATTCAATAATATAGCAGGAAATAATGACAGGAAATAAGCAAGTAAATACAACAATGAGGGATAACATGATGGGGATGAAGGGCAACAACTATCTGAAACAACAGAACAAGATAACAGTTGAAATGTAAAATTAACAGTAGGGAGTACAACTCTGAACAAATAAATAAACAGAAATGGCACGGTATGTCCCCTCGTACTATAACCTCACAATCACTCTGCACGGAATGTCCCCTCGTGCATAAATAAAAATCACTCGGCACAGAATGTCCCCTCCTGCATAATTTCACAATCACTCGGCACAGAATGTCCCCTCGTGCATAAATAATGAATGATCACTCGCCACAGAATGTCCCCTCGTGCATAAGGGTGGCAAGTGGGCCGGGCCCTGGCCAAGTGGGCCAGTCTAAACGGGTACGGGCTATGCGGGCCCGGGCTAAGCGGGCTAAATGTGTGGAACTAGCCCCTACGGGCCTAAGCCCACATTGGCCGGGGCTAAGTGGGCCGAGCCCGGGGGCCAAACGGGCCTAAACAGGTCCGGGCTATTTAAAAAAAAAAAATTATGTAAGGCAATTTCTTGTAAATCTTGTGATATAAATCTTGTAATTCATATTTAAACACAAAAAATAGTAAATTTCTTCAAATTAATAATAATAGTTCTTCAAACTTGCACTAACATTGCATAATAAATTAATAGTACATCAAATTAATTTAACAAACTACAACATTAAGCATAATACGTCTAATAAAATTAAAATAACACAAGTTTGAAGTAAACTTAAATTATTAGATACGAATGTCTTGAGGACGCGCTTGACAAGACTTGATTATATGCCTCTTTAAAGAGCATGTGCCCTTCACCTTTCGCCGAGTGAAGACAAAACCACAGCGTTTGCACGATATCGTGTAAGTTTCTTCAATTTCTTCTACCAAATTATAGTGTTCCCGAACAAATGGGGTAATTCTAGAACCACCGGGCATGATTTAACTTGAATTGAGAATTTGAGTAGAGAGAGATTGATGATTACATGAGTAAAAATGAAAGAATGAGGGGGTATTTATAGTTGAGAATAGGAAAAAAGTGTAATTATAAGAAGTTTGGGGGCCAAATGACTATTTTTTAAACATGCCAAACGACTAGTTTTTGAAATATAGCCGTTGGCTATTTTTTTTTTTCCAATGTATTTATATTATATTATCTAAGGCAATTTATTGTAAATTATATTATATAATTATGACTTATGTCTTGTAATTCAAGTTTAAACACAAATATTCAAGGAAATGTCTTATAATTTTTATTAATACGACATTTAAAAAAATGACAATATCTTTCTTAGTCTTCCTCCCCCCAATGGAAGGAGCACAACTAAGGTACTAATATCACCATTAAAAGGGGAAAAAACTAATCAAGATGTGCCAAAATACAAGTTACATATTAATCTACATATTATCTCTAACAAATTTCATAAATCCTTCAAGGTTGGGAGGAATTTCCGTTGGTGGTGGCGGAAAAGAAGCTTGTTCATCACCGCTTCCGGGCGAAGCAGTATCCTCCGCAAGTTCCGCTAGCATTTCTTCATAAGCTTCGTCTATATCCGGTTGTGATTCAGCAAGTCCAAAATTTCTTCTTTCCGACCGGATCCAATCTCTGAAGAGTACTGATTTTTCTAAGCTCTCCCTCATAGACGCTCTATGATCACCGATTTGAAGTCTCGCTTGGCTGAAAGCGCTCTCCGATGCCACTGTTGAAGCTTGAATACTTAAAATATCTCGAGCCATCCATGAAAAAACCGGAAAGTATTTTTCTTTGTCCTTCCACCATTCCAAAACATTAAAGGTGTCGTCTGGATTCTCTGATTCAAGTCCCTGCGACAATTAAACTTGAAGCTCATTTAGTTGTGAACTATCACCAATATTATCACCTTGAGAACCCCTGAACCCCGTCCAAGAACTAAGTGCTTTTAGTCCAGCAGATCTTTTAGGAACCTGCGAGCTAGACGATGTAGGAGTTGGAACATTTGGTCTAGCATGATCTAATGCTACTTGATAAGCATTATAAATTATTTGAGCATTTATTTTAATTGACTCTTTTTCATCTTTAAGTGTACCAAATTCCTCAGGTGAAAGAGGTAAAGCATTATAAATAGTACTATACCAATAGTGAGGACCTCCTAATTTCATGGTAGGATTTAACATGGCTGCAATACCATAAAGAGAGGGGATAGGGAAAAAATATTTTTTAAACTTAATTTTCATATCACTAATAGCATTTTGGTAAATTACCCCACCCTCCGAAAATTGAGTAAATAATTCTGCAAGTGCTGAAATATAAACTAAACAGTTAGAAATAGTAGCATAATATTGCCAGATAATCCATTTGTAGCAACATTAAAATGTTCTAAAAAATCTAGAAGAATTTTGACATTAGCCCAATCTTGATTTGCAAGGTGATCATCATCATCACCACCAACACGAGCATTATACGTTGCGCTTATTGGGTTTCTATATTCATATGCAACAACTAAACTTTCATACAAGTAATTCCATCTAGTCGGACAAGGTTTAGGAACCTTTCTTTCTCTAAGGTCAAATTCATCACATTTTCTTTAATATTCTCTAACTCTACTTCTACGGTTTGCATAAAAAAGCCAATAAAAAACGAATTTAACCTTTGCAATTTCAGCATTTAAAGTTTTCAAACCACCACCGACGATTAAATGGTAAATATGACAAATATATCTAACATGGAAAATATTACTAAATGCAAGACTTAGTGTAGTTGTAAGATAGCCTATAGCATTAGTGTTACTAGAAGCATTATCCATTGAAACTGCAATTATTTTATTTGTAATGCAAAAATATCTACAAATATCATGAATTGTCTTAGCAATAAACTTACTTGTGTGACTAGAAGTAATTATTCTACAAGCAATAATGCGCTTTTGCATTATCCATTCCTCATCAACCCAATGAGTGGCAACAGTTAAATAATCACATTCATTACCACTCTTACCAATATCAGTAGTAATAGAAATGCGATTACTAATATGAGTAAATAAATAGCGCAAATATTGTTCATATTCATGTTTATATTTATAAATATCAGACTTTACGGTTGTGCGAGGCCATCCTTTATAAGTAGGATTAAAAATTCTTCTAATATAATGGACAAAGTGAGGGTTAGAGGGAAAACTATATGGTAAGCACATAACAGTAACCATTTTTGCCAATTCTTCACGATCTTTATTTGGATCGTAATATAAAATGCCACCGGTAACAGTGTTAATTCCCGGTTGAACTAGATTTGACCCGGTACTAGGGTTAACCTGAGTACCTACACTTGTCCCCTCTTGCTGAGCTTTCATTTGTTGAAATTTAATTTTAGCATCAGGGTGTTTCAGTATGTGTCTACACAAACTACCCGTACCCGCAGGGTGGTCATTAAATTTATGAGACATCAAGAGGCCACAAGTTTTACACTTAGCCTTATTTTGATCTTTTAGTTGAGTTAAAAAATTCCAAACAAGAGATGTTTCGGCCCGTTTACCACGTTGTCTATTAAAAGTAGGGGTAACTACAGGAGGGTCATCCGGGGCATCATTTGGATTATTATCAGTTTGGTTAACAACATGACTAGTAGGTGTATCATCTAAATCGGGTTGAGTTTCATCTAAATCATCATTTTCCTCATAATTTTCATCGATAGTTGTATTACCATAAAGAGTATTCATATATTCATCATTTAATTGTGAAGCTGGTGTAAGATCATGTATAAACTGACTATCAGTAAATTGAAAACAAGGGTTATCACTATCAAGAATAATAGGTGGGGGAGGACGGGTAATAGATCTACGTGGGAAAGCCGGGGGAGTAGTAGTAGCTTGCCTACTAGATTCACCAATTTTAGATTTACCCTTACCACCANGAATACTTCAATTAACCAACTTCACAATTTTTCACAATTTGTAATAATAAAGTAAGCAATAATAGAAGAAAATTAGAGAGAGATTGATGATTTTGTGAGTAAAAATGAAAGAATGAGGGGATATTTTTAGTTGAGAAAAGGAAAAAAGTGTAATTATAAATGGGGTTAAAACAAAGTTTGGGGGACAAATGGCTATTTTTTAAACAAGCCAAACGGCTATTTTAAGGGGGTAAACAAAAAAAAAAATTCGACCGTTGGACCCGCTTGGCCCGGCCCAAGCCCGGGCTAAACGGGCCCAGGCTCACGGGTCCAAAATCAAAACCCGCCCCCCCCCCCACGGGCCTAAAGCCCCCCAAGCCCGGACCCCTCATGGGCCGGCCTGTTTAGCCCGCTAGCCCGCGGGCCCGGGTCGGTCTTGGGTCGGGCCCGACCCACCTCCTTACTCGTGCATAATATATGTAAAGAAAACAACAATTGACAGGAAAGACAATAATAAGAAACCTCAAATGTACAGAAATAATCAACAAGTATTCTACCGTCCCGGCAAGGGACTCATCTATAACCAATCTCACTTAGAGGTATAATTTTAACAAATGATCCTCAACCAGATGAATAATCAACAACAATCTACATCATGAAATACCCTCAATGTATCACTTCCAGAATGACAATTAATTCATTACACAAAGAATATCAAAGAACACTATATAAATCATCAAGTTCGACTCACGGGAATGCTCGACCACAACATATAGGTACCCGTCACCTCACCTATACGTTGGACATGGATAATCACATAGCAGATAAGACTCTATACTTATTCCCTCAAGCTAAGGTTAGGCCAAACACTTACCTTGGCTCCAAGAATGCAAATCAATCCTCTAGCACCGCTTTTCCTCTCGAATAAGACTCCGAAACAATCGTATCTAGACACAATTGACTCAATGACATCAATAATTACTCAACAATTCAATTCCAAAGCCTAATTATACATTTCCCAACATTCTTCCAAAAATTCCAAAATTCGACCCCGGGCCTGCTTGGTCCAAACACGAGGTTCGGACCAAAATCCGATCACCCATTCTCCCACGAGCCCGAATATACAATTTATTTTTAAATCCGACCCCAAAACGAGGTTGAATTCCCAAATATTCGAAAATCCCTAACTCTACCCAAAAATCACAATTTCTACATTTAAGTTCATGTTTTTAGGCCTAAAATCTAGTGGGTTTTTAAGAAAAATGGAAAGAAACAAGTTAAAAATCACTTACCTAAGAGGTTATGGTGGAAGAATTGCTCCCAAATCGCCTAAGAGGGTTGGGGAAGATGAAGTCTGAGAAAAATGGGGTGAATCCCGTAATGGGTTCTGTTTTTAGGCTTTTAAAATAACTGGATAAATTAACTCTGTGCGTTCGCAGCAAGAGATCCGCGTTCGCACAATGTTCCCTCACATACCCTCCACGATCGCGTGCACAGAGGTGCGACCGCACTGTGCATATGCTACCCAGCCCCCAGGCCCAGGCTATTACTGTGCGTTCGCGACCCTACCCACACAATCGCACAGTAGACCCCAACTAACCTCTGCGTTCGCACAACACTAACCAACCCCCTCCCCATATTACCTTGTGCGTTCGCATGAGTTCTAGTGCGTTCGCATAGTACAAATTTCCAAACACCAGAAACAGCAAATAGACATCAGATTTTTCAACACTTTAGCACTCCGACACCTACCTGAAACTCACCCGAGCCCTCGGGGCTCAAAATCAAATACACACACAACCTCAAAAACATCCTACGGACCTATTCGAGCAATTAAACCACCAAACTAACATAAAAAACAACGAATTAAGCTCCAAAATCTATAGAAATTCTCAAAGCTTCATAAACTTCCAAATTATCCATTTATAGTCTGAATCACGTCAAACTTAGTCCGTTTCTTACCAAATTTCACAGATAACTCACATAAGACATATTTAACTTGTTTCGGGATCCGAAACCATAATACAGGCCCGGTAACACGGTTTTCACATCAACATTCATTTTCAAACATCTTTATTATTTTCAGAAAATAGTTTTCTTTAAAAAATTATTTCCCGGACTTGGGACTTCGGAATTCGATTTCGGGCATATGCTCAAGTCCCATATTTTCCTACGGACCCTCCGGGACCGTCAAATCACGGGTCCGGGTCTGTTTACCAAAAATATTGACCAAAGTCAACTTTATTCAAATAATTATTGTAAATTCATCTTTTTATCAATTTTTCACATAAAGGCTTCCCGGCTACGCGCCCGGGCTGCGCACACACATCAAGATAAGATAAACGGAGGCTTTCAGCGCCTCTGAACACAAATTCAGTTAAAATTACATGTGATGACCTTTTGGGTCATCACAATCTCCACCTCTAAAACAAACGTTCGTCCTCGAACGGACATAGAAGGTACCTGATGTGATGATCCAAAAGGTCATCCTATGTTAATTTAGCTAAATCTGTGTTCTGAGGCCCCGAAAGCCTCCGTTAATCTCACCTTGATATGCGTGCGCAGCCCGGGCATGTAGCTGGGAAGCTTTTATGTGAACTTGATGAAAAATGGAATTAATAATAAGTAATTGAATAAAGTTGACTTTGGTCAACATTTTTGGTAAACAGACCCGTGATTTGACGGTACCGGAGGGTCCGTAGGAAAATATGGGACTTGAGCATATGTCCGGAATCGAATTTCGAGGTCCCAAGTCCGGGAAATGAATTTTAAAAAAATTTTGTAATCTGAAAATAATAAAGATGTTTGAATATGAATGTTGATGTGAAAACCATGTTACCGGGCATGTATTATGGTTTCGGAGCCAGGAACAGGTTTAATATATGTTATGTGAGTTACCTGTGAAATTTGGTGTAAAACGGACTTGAAATGACGTGTTTCGGATCAAAAATGGAAAAACTAATTGAGAGTTTGAGAAAATTCTATAGATTTTGGAGTTTAATTCGTTGTATTTGATGTTATTATGGTGGTTTCATTACTCGAATAAGTCCGTAGAGTGATTTTGAAGTCGTGTGTGCATTGGGTTTGAGGTTTCGAGGGCTCGGGTGAGTTTCGGGTAGGTCCCGGGATGTTTTTAGGCTTAAAATATAGCTGTTGGAGGTCAGAGAACTTGATCCCTGAACTAATCACCGCTGTCCACGGTCCTATTTTCGCGGACCGCGCTGAGGGTTTCGCGGCCGCGGTCGTTTTTTCGCGATCCGCGGTGGAGGGGTTGGGTCACTGGTTCGACTTTGGAGGCTTATATCGTTTGTTCCACAAGGACTTTTGAGATGATTCAAAAATGAAAGTTATAGCCCTTCGTGTCTAGTTTCTATAAAGGTAAAGAAATCATAATTTGGACATCTGTATAGAAAGTTATGGTCAAAATATTAAAGCATGTCACTGCAGTCATTTTGCTTGGTTTTCTTCAGCTTTTCTTGGCCTTTGCTAGCGCGGTCGCGGTCGTTTTTTCGCTGACCGCGGTGGGGGACCAGAAATGGGTATAATTATACGGAAATTTCAGTTATTTTCATATCTCAAATCCCTAAAAACATAAGAGGCGATTTTCCAAACACTCCTTCTTCTCCAAAACATTTATAAGTGATTTCTAACTCATTTTCTTTACTCCTTAACTTCTTTTTACAAGATTTCATCCTAGAATCTAGGTTTTTCATGGTGGAATTGGGAATTTTGGGGAAAAACCTAAGAATATGTAAATTTGAGAATTTGACCTCGTTTTGGGGTCGGATTTCAAAACAAATTGTATATTCGGGCTCGTAGGTGAATGGGTGATTGAGTTTTGGTCCGAACCTCGTGTTTTGACCAAGCGGGGTTGGTTTTTGGTATTTTTAGAAGAATGATAGGAAAACTATAATTAGGCTTTAGAATCGAATTATTGAGTAATTATTGATATACTTAAGTAACAATCAAGAGGTAAAGCTGTAGTTGAGGCTTGACTTGCATTTTGGACCCGAGGTAAGTGTTTGGCCTAACCTTAGCTTGAGGGAATAGGTATAGAGTCTTAATTGCTATGTGTAATTCATGTCCAATGTATAGGTGAGGTGACGGGTACATATATGTTGTGGTCAAGCATACCCGTGGGTCAATTGTGATGAATCATACCGTGTTCTCAATATTCTCTGTACTATGAGTAATTGGTGATTTAGAAGTGATACATTGATGTTGTACCATGATGTGGGAAGTTATCGAATTATTTGTTCGGTTGAGGCTTTTGCTGTTGAAATTATATTTCTAAGCGAGTTTGGTTATAGCTGAGTCCCTTGCCGGGAAGATAGAATTTTATTGAGTATTTTTGTACGCTTGGGAATTTTTATTGTTAGTTTTCACATTATATTGTTGTTTTTATATTATTTATCACACGAGGGGACATGACGTGTCAATTGTTTATTATTTATTGCACGAGGGGACATTCCGTGCCGAGTGTTTATTATTTAACGCACGAGGGGACATGTCGTGCCGATTGTTTATTATTTATTGCACGAGGGGACATTCCGTGCCGAGTGTTTATTATTTATCGCACGAGGGGACATGCCGTGCCGATTGTTTATTATTTATTTGCACGAGGGGACATTCTGTGGTGAGTGTTTATTATTTATCGCACGAGGGGACATGCCGTGCCGATTGTGTATTATTCATTGCACGAGGGGACATTCTGTGCCGAGTGATTTTTTTATTTATGCACGAGGGGACATTCCGTGCTGAGTGATTTTGCGATTATGCACGAGGGGACATGCCGTGCCTTTTGCTGTTCATTATCTGTTCTGAGACGTTAAATTCCTGCTTTTACTTTTACATTTCAGTTATTACCATGTTCTACTGTGCTAGTATTTTGTTGCCCCTTTTATCCCCAGCATGTTCTCCCGGAATCTGTTTTTACTTGTTTATTTCCGTCGATATTTTCCTGTTATTATATAGAATTGCACAGGTATGTATATTGTTGTCGGTCCTAGCCTCGTCACTACTTCGCCGAGGTTAGGCTCGGCACTTACTCAGTACATGGGGTCGGTTGTACTAATGCTACACCTGCACTTCTTTATGTTGTGCAGACTACGCAGCCGGACCGGGGGTCACTGACGGAGGAAGCATTCCATCAGTTCATTCAGGAGACATCGAGGTAGACCCGCAGACGTTCGTGGGCCTTGGCGTCACCTCCTACCCTTCTCTTTTAGTTCTGTCTTATTTTATAGTTTCAAAGACAGTCACATATGTACTTATTTTCAGACCATTGTATTTAGTAATGTCATAGACAGTTTGTGAGTATGTGACACCCATTCTAGGTTATATTTATGGGTTTTATTTCGAAGCTTGCTATATTATTTTGAACTTAGTTAACTTTCATATTGTTGACCACCGTTGTCTTAGTTATCTTGTTCATTTTAGTTGTTAATGAGTTTATTTAGTTCAAACGTTGGCTTCTCTAGCGGGTTCAACGTTAGGCGCCATCACGGCCTGAAGGTGGGATTTCAGGTCGTGACACCTGAATCGGGGAAAAGATTGGGATATCGGCTCCGCATATCGGAATCGGACTCCCAGTAGCTGCCTCAACAGGCTGACCTCTCAACTGGACACGAACCGAAGGATAACTTGTCGATCTCAACTGACGAACCTGCCGATCTAATATGGCTACCGGCTCCTCCTCATAAGTCAAATCTTTTTCCAACTGGACACCGCTGAAGTCAAGTACATGAGATGGGTCCGCAATATACCTCCGAAGCATAGATACATGAAACATCGGGTGCAGAGGTGATAAACTCGGTGGCAAAGCAAGTCTGTAGGCCACCTCTCCCACCTTATCCAGAATCTCAAATGGACCAATGTACCTAGGGCTCAACTTTCCCTTCTTTACGAACCTCATCACGCCCTTCATGGGCGACACTCGAAGAAATACCTGGTCTCCTATCATAAATGCCAAATCTCGAACTCTACGATCCGCATAACTCTTCTGCCTGGACTGATCTGTACGGAGTCTATCCTGAATGATCTTCATCTTGTCCAAGGCATCTTGGATGACTCAGAACCCAACAATCTAGCCTCTCCCGGCTCAAACCACCCAACTGGCGACCGACACCACCTACCATACAACGCCTCATACGGAGCCATCTGAATGCTTGACTGATAGCTGTTGTTGTAGGCAAACTCAACTAAAGGCAAAAACTGGTCCCATGAACCTCCAAAGTCGATGACACACGCTCATAACATATCCTCCAAGATCTGAATAGTACGTTCGGACTGTCCGTCTGTCTAAGGATGTAACGTGTTGCTCAAATCAACCCGTGTGCCTAACTCACGCTGAAATATTCTCCATAAATGGGAGGTAAACTAAGTACCTCGGTCAGATATAATGGATACGGGCACACCATGCAATCGAACAATCTCCCTCATATAGATCTTGGCCAACTTCTCTGAAGAATACGAAACTGATACATGAATGAAGTGTGCTGACTTGGTCAACCTATCCACAATGACCCATACCGCATCCAACATCCTCTGAGTCTGTGGGAGTCCAACTAAAAAATCCATGGTAATACTCTCCCACTTTCACTCGGGAAGCTCAATCTGCTGCATCAAACCACCGGGTCTCTGGTGCTCGTACTTAACCTGCTGACAGTTCAAGCACCGAGCTACATAGGCTACAATATCCTTCTTCATCATACGCCACCAATAATGCTGCCGCAAGTCCTGGTACATCTTTGCGGCGCCGGATGAATGGAATACCGGGAACTATGGGCCTCCTTCAATATCAACTCACGAATACCATCAACATCAGGCACACAAATAAGGCCCTGCATCCTCATAACTCCCTCATCATCAACTGTGACCTGCTTGGCACCTCTATGCCGGACTGTATCTCTAAGAACACATAAATGACGATCATCATACTGCCTGGCCCGAATACGATCATACAATGAAGAACGGGCCACAGTATGGACCAAAACACTTCCAGTCTCAGAAACCTACAATCTCATAAACCGGTTGGCCAAAGCCTGAATCCAAAGCAAGCGGTCGCTCTCCGACTGATAAATAAGCAAGACTACCCATACTAGCTGACTTCTGCTCAAAGCATCGGCCACCATATTGGCCTTCCCCAGATGATATAAGATGGTAATGTCATAATCCTTCAACAGCTCTAGCCATCTCCTCTGCCTCATATTCAACTTTTTCTGCTTGAACTGATACTGCAAGCTGTTATGATCCGTGAACACCTCACATGGCACCCCATACAGATAATGCCTCCACAACTTCAACGCATGAACAATAGCTGCTAACTCCAAATCATGGACTGTATAGTTCTTCTCATGAACCTTCAACTGACGTGAAGCATAAGCTATAACCTTGCCCTCCTGCATCAACACTGCACCAAGTCCAACCCGTGAAGCATCACAATACACGGTATAAGGCCCTAAACCGGTGGGCAGAACTAACACTGGTGTCGTGGTCAAGACCGTCTTAAGCTTCTGAAAGCTCACCTCACACTCATCTGACCACCTGAACTGGGCACAATTCTTGGTCAACCTGGTCATCGGGGCTGCTATAGATGAAAAGCCCTCCACAAAGTGGCGATACTAACCTGCTAAGCCCAAGAAACTCCGAATCTCTGTAGCTGAGGTGGGTCTAGGCCAATCTCTGGCTGCTAAAATCTTCTTGGGATCCACCTGAATACCCTCTGATGATACCACATGGCCTAGAAATGCAACCGAACTCAACCAGAACTCACACTTAGAAAATTTGGCATACAACTGACTCTCTCTCAAAGTCTGGAGGACGACTCGAAGATGCTGCTCATGCTCCTCACGGCTACGAGAGTATATCAATATATCATCAATGGAAACAATAACGAGCGAGTCCAAATAGGGCCTGAACACTCGGTTCATCAACCCCATGAAAGCAGTGGGGGCATTTTTCAACCCAAATGACATCACCAAGAACTCATAATGCCAATACCGAGTGCGAAAGGCTGTCTTAGGGACATCAGATGCCCTAATCCTCAGTTGATGGTAGCCAGATCTCAAATCTATCTTGGAAAACATTGTAGCACTCTGAAGCTGGTCAAATAGATCATCAATACTCGGCAAAGGATACTTATTCTTAATAGTAACCTTGTTCAATTGTCGGTAGTCAATACACATCCTCATTGAGCCATCTTTCTTCTTAACGAACAACACTGGGGCACCCCAAGGAGAAACACCAGGCCTAATGAAGCCTTTATCAAACAAATGCTGCAACTGCTCCTTCAATTCCTTCAACTCTGGCGGAGCCATACGATGCGACGGAGTAGAAATGGGTTGAGTGCCCGGAGCTACCTCAATACAAAAATCAATATCCCTGTCGGACGGCATACCCGGCCGGTCAGCAGGGAATACCTTTGGGAACTCACGAACCACGGGCACAGACTCCACAGAAGGAACCTCAGCACTAGAATCACGAACATAGGCCAAATAGGCCAAACAACCCTTCTCGACCATGCGCCGAGCCTTCATATATGAAATAACCCTACCGGAAGAATGACGAGGAGTCCCTATCCGCTCCAAACGAGGTACTCCTGGCAAGGCCAAGGTCATTGTCTTGGCATGACAGTCCAGAATAGCGTGATAGGGAGATAGCCAATCAATCCCCAAAATAACATCAAAGTCAACCATATCAAGAAACAAAAGCTCAACCTGAGTCTCCAGACCACCAATAACCACTAAGCATGAACGGTAGATGATAATAGGTGAATTATACTATAATTAGGCCCCTAATGAACCACATTTTGTATTACTTTTAATGTAAATATTGATAACAAAATGCTCTGATTAGTGTTTTCATGCATTACAGGTTATATCTCACAAAAGAAGTCATTTGGAGCAAATTTGGAATCAAATCATGGAAATAGGAGGTCAATCACATAACACCCAAGAAGTGCACAAAAAATTGAAAGAAATTACGACATGAAGGCAGGCCACCACGGTCGCGGTCGACCGCGGTGGAAAGACCCAGATTCAGAGAACTTAGCATGCCGCGGTCCTGGCGCGACCGCGGCGAAACACGCAAACCTCAGGGTCTTTATTTGCAAACACGGAATTTTAAGCCCCAAACCCTATATAAGCATAAAAAGTCCGCCCAAGAAAGGGAGTTTAGTTTTTGGGGAGCAACAAAATTGGGAAAACAACACTTGGGAGAAGGTATTCAATCAATTCTTCCATATCCTTTCCAGTAATTCTTGATTGTATGTCGAAAAACATAATTTTTGGAGATTGTTTGAACATGTGTGGCTAAGAACCCTATTATTCTAGGGTCATGGGCAAAACATGAATGTTATTTTCAAGGCTTAAAGTGACAAAGTTGGATTTATCATATTGAGTTGTTTATTTAATTCTGTTCTTAATTATTTTACTGAGTAGATAACAGTGAAAGACCATCCACGAATCTAGAGTTGAACTCGAAAGTGGGAACTCTAGATTACATATAGAATTAAATAGAGAAAGTTCTTGAACCCGGGCATCGGGGAACGGATTCGCAATTAGCATAGATAAACCTAATTGCCTTGCTTGGTTGAAATACAAGAGGTGCAATTTTGTTCTTGTTAATCTTGATTCCATAGACATATAGGCATTAAGTTAACTTGAATAGGCGAGTAAGAACTCGAAAGATTCTTATAAGTAATATAAAACCTGACGATCAACACTCCAGTTAATTCAACTAGTTATTTTAAGCTAAGAACATAACTCGAGTGTTAAGTAGCCCGTGACCCTGGAATATTCCCTCCTATTAATTGTTAATCGAAATTGCTATTCATTTTGGTTGATTTGTAGTTAATTAATTATTTGGTATTCTTAGGTAGCATATTAATTCATCATATCTCTTGTGTTAGATTTCTTGAACTGATAAGTTAATTGAGTTTATTTTGTCAAAAGTTAATCATAAGTCTTCGTGGGACGATACTCTACTCACTACTTTATTACTTGACGACCACGTGTACTTGCGTGTGTGTTTGGTAGCAACAGTAGACTCGATCTACCACAATAGAATCACCCACCAGTGTAGACATATATACAGAAATACTCAGGAAATCACGGGACATAGTCAGATAAGGGGCAAAATATAAAGACACATAGGATAATGTAGACCCCAGATCAAATAAAACTGAAGCATCTCGGCTGCAAACTGAAATCATACATGTAATAACTACATCAGAGGCCTCAATCTCAGGCCTAGCAGGAATATCATAGCATCGGTGCGGAGCCCCTCCAACCTGAACATCTCTTGTTTCATATATTACTATACTTGTTTGTTTCATATATTACTATGTTTCATGTTTACTTAGTTCTTTACCGTGCCTGATATTATTGGACCACTAGTAAGTGTCGGAGTTGACCTCTCGTCACTACTTCTTCGAGGTTAGACATGATACTTACTGGGTACGCATTGTTTTCGTACTCATACTACACTTGCTGTACATTTTGATGTACAGGTACATGTATGGCCTCGTTGGCACAACAACATGGTTGGTACGGGGACTTAGGTGAGCTGCATCTTATGAGACGATCCACAACCAGTAGAGTCTCCTTCAGACGTATTGTATTTTCTCTTCTGTCTAGTTTGTATTCCGGACAATTATTGTATTACATTTTAAATTCCTAGAAATTTCTCATGCACTTGTGACACCGGGTTCTGGGATAACTATGGGATTTTTTCATTATTTGAATTTGTTAAAGACATTTTGTTTACTTAGTGGGAGTCATTATTTACTAAGCTAATGTAATGAAAAGAAATGATTTCAGAACTAACTAAAATGAGAATTTTTATTAACTTATTGGTATTGGCTGGCCTGACATTGGTGTCCGGCGCCACCACAATCATTAACGAATTTTGGATCGTGACAACATGGTATCAATGCGCTAGGTTCCCTTAGGTCTCACAAGTCATGAGAAAGTCTAGTAGTGTCTTGCGGATCGGTACGGAGACGTTTGTACTTATCTTCAAGGGGTTACAGGGGCTGTTAGGAGTACTTCCCTTCTTTATTCCTCATCGTGCGTTTTGAATCCTTTAAGGCTTAGGCCTATGTTTATTTCCTACTCAATCTTACGTGACGTGTTTGCTATAAATCGGGAATTGAGGAATTATAATGGTACTATAGATGCGGTGCGGGATGTTTCTCCTTGCATAGTTGTTTGAGAAATTGTTGTCGCCTTGCGAAAGGTTATTTTGTCATTTTAGCTCGGTAGCTGCATTTCTGAGAGCTTTGAGGCTATGCGCAGATTGTTATGATTCTCATGATTGGTTATCTCACGGTATTGATGTGATGGTAGGATGCTTGCCCATATATCGAGGTAGTGAATGACTTGAAATGAGGTCTTCTCACAGCGTGATTCCTAGATTTTAGTATTTTATTTCCGGTAGAGGAAAGGCAATTTGACTATAAATGTTCAGGTTTAGATTGATAGAGTAACGAGACTCGGTGTTCTCAAGTGTGGTGGAATTTTCATCTGCGACATGGTGTCGTCCTCCTCGATTAAATGTGTTAAGTTTGTCGGTGTTATGATCTTCTACAATTCGCCTTCGGGGTAGTATATTGATAGATAGCATTGGAGAAGCAACTGTCAGAGATTGCGGGGTGCGGCTGTTCAGGTTTGAATGGGTATTTCTAATGAGGACGACTCGAGGGGAGGATCTTCGGAAAAGGGTTGAAGTTAGTAGAGATCTATCAGTTCAAGTGCTACAGAAATAGATATTGAGTTAAGGAAATAGTTGGGCAGCAAAGGATGATGAAGGACATGTGGGAAGTGTCGGGCGGTGGTTAAATTGCTATAAGGCCGGGTGTAAGAAGCGAAAGTCGAGTAGTTTCTTAAAGGAGTGAGTTTGACCAAGTAGGAGAGTGGTAGAGTAGCATATGGATTCAGTGACAGGATAACTACACACCCAGAGAAAAGTTTGGAGTGATTTGGGAATTTTAATGGACGGTGATTGGGTCCACGGACTTAATTCGAAATACTGGTTATTATGCGGCGGGAGATTGGATGCAACAGAAGGGAGATGCTTGATATGAATAAGTATGCAATATAACTTGGAATTGGAAGATACTGTCGCACGTTTAGTTGATGTCCATAAAAGTGATCGGACTATGTGCAGTGGGTGAAGGAGAAGGGGCTTAGGATGGGTTATTGATGTCGTAGTGGTGGTATAGTGCAACGTCGTTGGGGGATGTCCGTATGTAATTTCCGCGGGTGGGTTATCTCCTTTAAGCAGGTCAGCAGTCGCATGGTTGACGAAGTATCTGTGAAGAATTCTTCTGACTATCCAGTAAGAGGTCGAATATGTGGATGTTTCTAGAGATTCAGAGTGTTCGTGAAATTCTAGTAGGACTTCGAGGAATTTGGCGGATAAATTGCGCAAGGTCATGTCATCAATGAAGAAAGAATCCTGGTGGATTCCAGAGTTGTGTAATGAGTGGCATCAAGCTAAGTGGGAGAGTCCGACCTCCTACAATTGTGTTGCATGGTTATCTACTTGTGAGGTTTCGGGTTATCGGCATATTGATGAGTCAATA
Source organism: Nicotiana undulata (assembly GCA_005239495.1). Classification (NCBI taxonomy): domain Eukaryota; kingdom Viridiplantae; phylum Streptophyta; class Magnoliopsida; order Solanales; family Solanaceae; genus Nicotiana; species Nicotiana undulata. Next base: position 148,931 of record ML279711.1, read on the forward strand.
CAGCTAAGGGAAAGGAACATAAGTGGTGATTTGAGCAAAGAAATTGATAAAGGTGTGCCATAGTTGGCCTTATTGACTCATGTTCGGGCTGTGGGAGGATTCACGCTTTATGCTTCTGACACGACCCCAAAAATCAATACTGGTTGTGATGGCGCCTATCGTGAAATTAGGCGAGCCAATTTATCTCAATGACAATAACACTTTCCGTTTAAACTATAAATTATCATATTCTGGTTAAGTTCCCTTTTAAAACATATTCAACAATAATAATAATGAGACGAATAAGTCTAACCATGGCCCCAAACATCCGGAGTCAACTGTCATAAGCATCTAAAAGAGTAAATACACTTAATGATATCATTTGCTAATACAAGTCCAGAAAATAAGAGAGATCAATAGACTAGGAAAGGAAAAAAGGCACGTTGTGGACGCCAAACAGCTACCTCTATCCTCGAACAGGCTCCAAAGCAAATGGAAGTCGGTTAGCGCTTCGACCCGGTATCTGGATCTTCACACAAGGTGCAGGGAGTAACGTGAGTACGCCAACTCAGTTAGTAACAACCATAACTAAAGACTTGAGTGCAGTGACGAGCATTTAAACTTCAAAATTTCATAAAAATAAGTACCAGTGAAGGTAAATAGATCAAGTCAAGAATCCACATTTACCGAATATTTCACAAAACTCCAGTTTTTCCGTTTAAACTTGTATAAAACATTAGTTCAACATTTATCAAAGAGGCTCAGTGTAAGAAAGAGTGAAAAACAATAGTTTCATAAATAATAGCCTCTCAGGCACAATGTCACTCGTGAATAAAGCCTCTCAGTCGCTCGTGACTCCACTATCATAAGTCAATTCTCACACTCAGCACTCTCACTCAACAGGTACCATATATATATATATATATATATATATATATATAACCGATGCGGCGTGCAGCTCGATCCAAATAATAGTCGACTGCGCTCACTAGGGGTGTACAGACTCCTGAAGGGGCTCCTACAACCCAAGCTCTATATCTTTGCGGCGTGCAGCCCGATCCACATACTATCCTCAAAAGCTCGGCTCTTGGCCTCACTCAGTCATCCTCACAAGCCACTTGGGCAACTCATCACAATCACGGGGACTTAGCCCAAATTTTCTCTCAATATTCTAAAACAGGGTGATAAATAGTAATAAACAGTGAACAAGTATAAAGCGTGACTGAGTTCATATTTTCTATCAAAAATAGTGTGAGGAAAGTAGTAAAAATACCCCTGAGAGTCTAAACAGGTCGGCACAAGGCCCTAAACATGGCATACAACCCCAAAATATGGTATCAATCTCTAAAATACAAAATATCATATGATTTCAAACCAAATACGTGGCTTAATAGTCACTACGGGATGGACCAAGTCTCAATCCATGCCGGTGCACGCCCACACGCTCGTTACCTAGCATGTGTGTCACCTCAGTTATCAAAATAATACGAAATACCGGGGTTTCATACCCTCAGGTCTAGATTTACAATCGTTACTTACCTCAAACCGACCCGAATACTAATCTGTGATGCTCTTGCCCCTCGAATCGGCCTGTGATTGCTCCAAATCTAGCCAAAATCATATTTATACCATCAATATATGCTAAGGAGACGAAACCCATTCAAAATTTACCAAAATTAAGCACAAATCCCGAAATTAGCCAAACCCGACCCCCGGGACCACGTCTCGAAATTCGATAAAAATTACAAAACTAGAATCCTTATCCTTACACGAGTCTACCCATATGAAATACATCAAAATCCAATCACAAATGACCCTCAAATTCCTCAATTTAAAGTCTCAAGTTTCCAAGCCCTGACACCCAATTTAGTCACTAATTAATTCATAAATTCCACCCCTAATCAGTCAAATAACACCATAGAAATGAGTTCTAGGTCAACCAATCATACCTCCACGAAGTCTTTTGATTTCCCTCTTCAAAATCCTCTTTCAAGCTCAAACCCGTAAGAAAAATTGATGAAATAAGCCAAAATTCGCGATGGCTTCTTTTTATGCCTTCTGCCAAGGAAAACCGCATTTGCGGTCCCTATCTCTGCACCTGCGGTACCAGGTGCGCACCTGTGGAAACTCATTAAAGCCCAATCCTCCACATCTGCGCTCCACTTTCCGCACTTGCGGCTTCGCAGGTGCGGTCAAACTCCCGCATCTGCGGTCCACTCCAGCCTAGGCCAGTTCCGCACATGCGACCTTTATTCCTATTCTGCGGTCTCACACCTGTGGTCCCCTAACCGCAGGTGCGGTTACACTAGAACCAACAGCTTCAACTGCAAATTTCTAACTTCCAACTCCCCGATGGCTATCCGAAATCATCCCGAGCCCCTTGTGACCCCAACCTAAAATGCAAACAAGTAATAAATGATTACCCGGACTTATTCGAACCCTCAGAACACCCAAAATAACATAGAAACACCAATTCAACTCATGATACAAGCCTAAGGATCTTCAAACTTCCAAAAATCGCCAACGATGCCGAAACTAACCAAACTTCGTCCGAATGACCTGAATATTTGCACACATATCCAAAATGAGGCTACAAACCTGTCCCGACTTCCGGAATCCCATTCCCACCCTGATAGCTAATTTTTCACTGCCGACCGGAAATCGCCAAAAACTCAATTTCGCCAATTCAAACCTAAATCAACTCCGGACATCAAAAACACGTTCCGAACACACTCCTAAGTCCCAAATCACCTAACGAAGCTATTCGAGCCATAAAATCCACATTCCGAGGTCGTTTACCTAATGGTCAAATCCCCGTTGACTTTTCTAACCATAAGGCCAATTTAAGAGACTAAGTGTCTCATTTCTCACCACGACCGCTACGAACCTGAACCAACTGACCCAACACAACATAACTAGGTTATACAACATGTGATAAATTAGAAACAGGGAAAACAAAGCTAATCTCACGGAACAACCGGTCGGGTCGTTACAACTTCGTATAGAGGTAATTTACAAGGAAAGTGATTCAGTAGGGTGCTTCATTGAGATGGGTGTTCATGGTCTTTGGAGTGGGGTATATCTGGGGCCAAGCCAGAGTGGGAGACTCTCAACAACGTTCCTAGGGGATTCATAGGTTACAATGCGATGTCTAAAGACTTCAAGCTCGCGGTATGGTTAAGAATCGAGCTTTTGCAACAGTTATTGATAAGAGGCTCGGAATGTTTTATGATATTGTCGACTTGCAAACTTCGGATTCCTAGAAGAATTTTCAGAATGGGTGTATCGGTTGAGTATACGAGCTGCGCACAAGGAGGGTATGAGATGGTTTGTGGGATTTGTGACAGCATGGTATCGTGATACAGGGCCACTCGGGAGGAGTGCAGATTGAGTCGTTATGTGTTGAGTGGACTTATTATTATTCCTAAGACAAGTTAAGGATAAGTTAGAAGAAGTCGGGTCTGTTAGCCATGGTTGAATTGGCATGATGGTGGCAGTGATCAGTACCTCCAGCGTGATTAGATTATGCATATGATTTGTGGCGATACGTGCGAGGCTTGACGACCGCCGTAATTGATTTTTTATTGGAAGTATCCAAGTATTATGGCATGTTATGTGTAGGCGTATCCCGGAAGGATTATGGTGGTTTAGACCAATACTTGAGAATTTGCATGTTCTGTGATTATGAGGATTCACTCGCGTGTTGATACGACTTTCTTGGAATGAGTTAAGTGAGAAGATTTTATAGGATGAAGTGTTTCCCCTTTTAGTGGTCCAGGAGTCATGATGAAATTCTTGTGCTATCGCTATTGGCATGTTAGGTGATATGAGTGGTATGAAATTTTAAAGTTGGAGATTCAAGAATTGTGGTTCGGTGTTGTCAAACAGGGGCTCGGAGGAGCAGGAAAGGGATTTGAATGTTTGGAGTAATCTGGTTTTGTCTTCAGCGTCACCTTATATCGGAGTTTTGTGAAAGAGGCTTTGCATCCTGGTTATGGATTTTGGAATTGCTTTACAGCTTTAGTGTGGTCGGTTGTGTGAATGTGCAGACTTGTTACCTGGTACGAAAGGTCGTGGGGGCGTATCCCACGGGAAGATTGTATAAAAGTGGCATTTAGTCAGTTTATTGATGGAAGATTTAAACCAAGTAGGAAGAATGTGGTAATATCGCTTATTTGAGAATTTATGCATGGAGGGCGCTCGGGTCATTTAGTTGCGTACTGTGGAAGTTTGTTCCGGTTATGATCGTTGTTCTTGTATTTTATGGGGAAAAAAGGTTCTTATGAACCCTTGAAAGGTTATTAGCCTAGAACGGTGTGATCCGAATCGGCTTGAGGTCTGTGAATGGATTTAAATATGAATATAGGCTCTATATCAGGCCAGATAGGTTCATTTCAGCATAGCGCCCCTCATGGAGGAGTTTTCGGATGTTGGATGTCGTTTCATTGTCGACTATTTCATGTAATACTATATTGTGACGTGTGAGTTGTGAAACAGCTTGATAAATTTCATATGTGTTGAGGTTGCGCGCAACGATGATGTTATGTGAGCAGAATGGCTCTTGAGATTCAGATCATATATTGCACCTCAGTTGTGCTTGCGTTTTGTAGATTATGGCGCTATATGTATCCTCAGGGTTGGTATTGTGCACTCAGCGTTGCTTTTGACCAATATTCAGTATTTCGTAATAATGAGCAATTTAGCTCGGCGTGTATCTCCTTACGTGAATTTTATGCGTGGATCGGGTGGCACGCCGCCACGGGTATGTTATTTGGATCGGGTTGCACGCCGCAACAATGTGATGTTGAGTACAGTTCTCTATATTATATTTTTTTGTGTTTTGTTTCCCATTTTCTGACGAAAGTTCATATTAGTTGTGTGGGTTGAGTAGTCCCTTCCTGAGTTCGTTTTCCTTATGTATCATGTTCGAGTATGTAGCTTATTAGCACACAGTGGCATCATGTGAGACTGTTGGTCATGTATGGGGTGGCTTATTGCCTGAGAAGCTCGTACTGGGTGAGACGCGGTTATTGGATCTAGGATCAGTGTGAACGGATTATATCAAGTATATTAAAGAGAAAATACCATTATTTGGTTCAAAATGAGGTAATGGTTCTTGTCAGGATTATAGACTCAACGAATTGTTGACTCGGCAGTTGGTTATGAATTCCTACACACCTCTTCCGTCGTGGCGGTATTGTAAGAGTTAGAACAGGACCTATATATATTTCATGGGGGCATTGTGAACATCAGATTTGGGGAATGTCAACTAATATGATCAGAGAGTGTTATTATGGGCATGTGAACGATGTGGTGCATGGTGTGAATTCAGCAAACGTATGCAGTCATGTTCTGGTACATCGTGTGGTGATTGATATAGTGTTTGTATGTTAGGAACACGCTTGGCAGAGAACTTCAAATGTTGGAAATTGGCTCTAAGGCTTAATTGGCTAGGTGAAAAGAGAATTTTCAGGTTTGCTCGAGCTAATGTGCTCAACTGAGTTGTGGTAGCACGGGTAGGTGAACGAGGTGTTAAACGATTATTTCAGATAACTCCAGTACATTCCTTAGCACGTTCGAGGACGAACGTGTGTTTAAGTAGGAGAGAATGTAACGACCCTGCCGGTCGTTTTGAGCTCTAGCGTGTTCTTTAGCGGTTTAAGACCACGAGCAGCTTCACTTCAGGTATTATGACTTGCGTGCATGGTCAGAATTGAATTTCGGGAGTTTTGGAGTTGATTCATAAAGAGAATTCTCATTTCGGAAGCTTTAAGTTTGAAGAATTTGCTAAGGTTGGATATTGAGTAAACAACCTCGGAATCGGGATTTGAAGGTTCTAGCAGGTTCGTATGATCATTTCGGACTTGGATGTATGTTCGGATCGGGTTTTGGATGACCAGGGAGCGTTTCGGCGCATATGGTGTAAGTTGGCATTTTGGAAGGATGTCATAAATTTGGGTGGAAGGGCATCGCAATGTTATCAATGTCCGTTTGGGATTCCGAGTTTGGAAATAGCTCCGTATGGTTATTATGTTGTTGGGAGTGCGTCCGAATATGAATTTGGAGGTCCGGGGGTCATTTCGGGGTCATTTGGCGAAAGTTTGAAATTTGAAGGTTTTTGGGAAGTTTGATCAGAAGTGGACTTTTTGATATCAGGGTCGGATTCCAATTCCGAGAGTTGGAGTGGCTCCGTAATGTTGAATGTGACTCGTGTGCAAAATTTGGGGTCAATCAGACGTGATTTGATAGGTTTCGGCATCGAATAATGAAGTTGAAGTTCAAAAGTTCATAAAGCTCGAATTGGAGTGTGATTCATGGTTTTGGCGTCGTTTGATGTGATATGAAGGCTCGACTGGGTTTGTAATGTGTTTTGGAATTGATTGGTCTGATTTGATGGGGTCCTGGGGGCCTCGAGTGGATACCGGGTGGTTAGCGGAACGAATTGGAGTTGGAGATAGAGCTGAAGCTTGTTGTCATCTGGTGTAACCACACCTGCGAGGTCTTGGACGTAGGTGCGGAGTCGCAGAGGCGCCCAAAGGAGCGCAAATGCGGTTTGAAAAGGGGCCAAAGGAGCGTAGACGAGGTGACGAGAGTCCGTGCATATCTACTATAATGCTTAAGTCTGGGTAGTCTAGGATCCAAAAGCATGCTTACTTGCCGTACTTGTAACTTTATTGTCAATTTAAAATGTTTAAATTGTATCGAACTTGGAAAATGAATTTCAACTATAACTAAACATTTCATTTTATTAACTGTTAAAGGAGAAACTTGTAAATTTTCGCGTAATTGTTTTCATGATGAAGTCTTGATTGACTGTTTGAATGAGTGTATCTATGAGCACCTGCATCGCATGTATGATTCACGAGCGGGGTAACTCTTTATTTTTATGTGACTGCTTCGCAACTATATTCCGCGAGCAGGGTGATCCTTTCCACTATCTTATGGGATCGGGTCATTCGCCTCGGCAGAATTTAAAACACACTCTCATGGGAGCGGGCCGTTCGCCTCGGCAGGTTAATAGATGCATCTATGGTACGCGTCGTTCGACCCTTCGGCAGTCCACAATTTACTTTTATGTTGGATAAGGTCGTACGCCTCGGCATCTCATATATATACAATATCCTCATGGAATCATGCGTAATATTTGTCTAGAAGCCAGTGTATCTGAAGGTTTTCCCCCTTATTTGAAGTATGACAACCTCTTTGGTGAAATCCATTGTATGTATGTATATGCTCCGCTTACGGAGGGAACTTGCTAGTTGAGAGCTGAGTAAACTGTTAAGAAGGGAATTGTACGACGTAATTTATACTTGTTTGTTTCATATATTACTCTGTTTCATGTTTACTTATTTCTTTACTGTATGTGATATTATTGGATCACTAGTAAGTGTCGGAGTCGACCTCTCGTCACTACTTCTTCGAGGTTAGACAGGATACTTACTGGGTACGCGTTGTTTTCGTACTCATACTACACTTGTTGTACATTTTGATGTACAGGTACATGTATGGATAGTGGCCTCGTGGGCGCAACAGCATGGTTGGTACAGGGACTTAGGTGAGATGCATCTTATGATTCGATCCACAGTCAACAGAGTCTCCTTCAGACGTTATATTTTCTCTTCTGTCTAATTTGTATTCCGGACAGTTATTGTATTACATTTTAAATTCCCAGAAATTTCTCATGCACTTGTGACACCGAGTTCTGGGATGACTATGGAATTATTCATTATTTTAATTTGTTAAAGACATTTTGTTTACTTAGTGGGAGTTTATTATTTACTAAAGTAATGTAATAAAAAAAATAATTTCAGAGCTAATTAAAATAATAATTTTGATTAACTTATTGGTATTAGCTGGCCTGACAGTGGTGTCCGGCGACATCGCGACCATTGACGGATTTTGAGTCGTGAAAATAATCATGTAAATTTGGAAAGAGTTTGAAGTTATATGTGCCGACAGTATAAAAATTTATTTATGTTATCACGTTATTTACTTATTTTATTCTTTTAGTACATACTATCAGGTAATTTATTTTATTTTTTAATATTATAAATTTCATTTTTTGTGAACTAGGGAACCCGCAACAGCTATCATTAGGGTGCACGCTCGGTAAATCTCGCTTCAATGCAACATCTTGCAATCCACGCTGAAGAGGTAAACCCCGCTAGACAAGCTCGTGCGACAAGCTTGACCGAGAAAGTATGCAGTGGTTTTCGAACCTGCGGCCCCCCATTTGGGGATCGCCTGCTCAACCAACTCGAACACCCTTTCATATTTCATCGAATAAAAATTCAAAAAATATTTTTTCTGAAGTATGATCAACTTATTTTTCAAAAAGCTTTGTCACTATCATAAATTCCACCGGAGCTGTGATGACGCCTAAAACTGCTTGCTAGGAAAGCCAACAACTAATATGCATAAGAAAAATTCAATAACAGTACTAAATAATCTCAAATGTGGAATGCTATAAATCACTGAAGTCTAAATGTCAATACAACTGAAATACACCCCAAAATCTTGTGGCAGCGGTGCATGAGCTCTGTAAAGTGCTAAATACGATATTTGAGTCAAATTCAATGTTGTCCGAAAGACTAAATAGTGATAACTTGAAATAAGGAATGAGACTTCAAGGTCTGCGAACGGAACATTAGAGCTACCTCAAAATCTCCAAGCTAATCCGGGTATAGCTCAAAAGGCAACCACCACTATCAGCAACATCTGGATCTGCACACGAAGTACAGAGTATAGTATGAATATAACTGACCACGTGTATCTAATAAGTAGCAAGCATAACCTTGGGATGAAAGTAGTGATGAACTTGATAAGGTCTGATGCTCACTTTCCTCAGCCAACAACAACAAAAACAGCAAAACAATAACTTACAAAAAAAAAATTAGGTCTAATAATATCAGGCTCAGCTTAACACAATAGGAGGAGAACATGCATACTTTTCAAGAATATCAGTCAAGTCATCAAGTTTCCCACAAAAATTACTTAGCCATAAGTTTATCAAGATAAATTGAGTTTTCAAATTCTAAACATTATATATAGAGACATCAAATACTAATGAGCATGAAGAAAATACAACTATATGCCTGCACGTCAAATATACATGCTAAATCAACAATGTCACACTTAAATCATAATGTATACACAATCTCAGTACATACATACCTAGCACAAGTACCCCTCAATTATACTCCCAGCATGTTCGTGGTGCCTGACTCAAAGCCTCTGAATTATCACACACACATACATACACTCAGCACTGTACGGGTGCCTGGTTGAATCCCCTCACTAAGCACATATCAAGTGCTTGCACTCATAGAATTATACATAACTTCAGAGGAGCGGATCCTAGCCCAAGCATTGATCAAATTCAACGATCAATATCATAAAGCCCAATATGGGACCTGATGTGACGCCCTCACAATCTATATACACACTCATCAACTAATTCTGCTCAGCTCAATATAAGCCTGAACACAAACGTCTCTCACAATTAATATCAACATGGTTATATGGCCTAAAAATCGATCATCAATCTACTTAAGTCTTAATGTTCCAACACCTTACAATATGATATCAATATACCGCATGGAGTATACCAACATTCCACAACCTAGATCAAACTTGTATCACACAAATAAAGACACTAACAACATGTGAGATAACATATAAAAAGTTCACAGGAACAGAGATATAATATGCGGTCGCAATTATCATGACTTAACAACATGACTACGGCTAAGACAAATAGCTCAAAATATAGCAAGTCATGTCATGTCTCAAGAGATAAGAAAATAGCCTAGACATGATTTCTATCATGAATAATAGCTCTCGTAGTCATACAAGTGGAGAAACGCGAAATCAAAGGAAAATGATAGAAAAACAAGGCATATAATAACCTAAGATCTACATGGATCATGAATAACCATGGCATGCATATGCGCTCCTCACCTCCCTTATACGTCCCCCAACATATAACAAATATCATAACCAATAGGAAACACCTTCAGTCCAAGCCAAGGCAAGATACTTACCTCATCCGGACTAGTCTCCAACCTTAAATCGCGTAAAAACCTCACTTTATGCCTCGGATCGCGCAAATCCAAGCCAAACATTATCCAAGAAAGTCAATAATACCGTAGGAAGCGATCCCAATCTATAAAGCTTCAATCCTTAAAGAAATTCCCAAAATTTAGCAGAAATCAACCCAGACCCACGTGTTCGAAATCAGAAACCAATACCAAAATTCGATCACCTATAACTAGCCAAGGCCAAATATGTAATTAGTTTACAAAATCGAGTCCAAATCAATCTCAAATCCCCAAAATATACTTTCTTAAAGTGTAGACAAAAATCCCAAATTCTCTTTTAAAATTCCAAGTTTTAGGTTTTGAAATCCATGGGTAATCAACATATAAAGCCAAATCAAAATGAAAATCAATTACCTCCAAGGTAATAGAAAAATTGATCTTCAAAATCTCCTTTTCTCAAAGTCTAGGGCTCAAATTATAAAATAATGGGTGAAATCCCAAAAATGGCAACTTAAATACACTACTCAGTTATACTCATCGTGAAATCGTGGTAGTCCCCTCGCGATCGCGAAGGCCAAATAGCCTCTAGCTCCAGCTACGCTTTGCGAACGAAAAACACCAACACAAACGCAATGTTCAACATTGCCAAGACCTCTGCGAACTCGACATTGCCCACATGAACGCAAAGGCCAAAACCCCGCTTGATACCAAAACTCCGGGAACGTGATGCCATCACGTGAACGCGATGCTTTTGTCCCCAACACTATGCGAACACGTCTACCTTCTCACATTTGCAAACAACAGAAATCCAATAGCCAAGAATTACTCTACGCGTACGCGGCCCACTGATCGCGAACACGAAGTACACCATAAGATCAGCTATGCAAACTCAACCAAAATGAACTATAACCATCCCGAATCACACTTGAGCCCCATGGGACTCCATCCAATCATAACAACAAGTCCAAATACATTATCCAAACTTATTCAAGGGCTAGAAATGCCACGAATAACATCAAAAATTAATAATCAAAGATCAAAATCATTCTCTTAACTTCAAGAACTTTCAACTTGCAACCAAGCGTCCATTTCAAGCCTAACTAATCCAGATTCCAACCAAAATTTGCACACAAGTTCCAATTGAAAAAATGAACCTATTTCAAGTTCCATAACAATTATCTGAACCTGATACCATCAAAGTCAACTCTCGATCAAATTTGTGAATTGTCTAATTCTTCAAATGGTCAATTTTTGACAAATAAAGCCAAGTCCTTCTAGAAACATCCAAATTCAAATTTGAATATAGGCCCAAGTCCAAAATTACCATATAAACCTATTGGAACCATCAAATCACTAATTTGAGATCATTTACTCAAAAGTCAAACCTTGGTCAACTCATCCAACTTAAAGCTTTAGAATTGAGAATTACTCTCCTAAATCAACTCCGAAGCTCTCGAAAGTCGAAACCAACCATACATGGAAGTGATAATGCATATTATGAAGCTCCAATTCACATAAAATTTTGTGGGTCGATAAAAATGACCTAATGAACATTCATGGCACATCGATTACTTTTGTTTATTAGGTCGTTCTAAATGGGAATCGTCATGAATTGATATTTTATGGCCCTAAAATGCCAAAAAATAAGGAAAGGTCATGGAAAAACGATAACTATTATTCATTAGGTTATTTTTTATTGGACTGCAAAATTTAGGACATTCGGGGCTGGTAGCCTCAATTTCATGCTGATGATAGCACATAAAAATTTGGAAATCGTCTTCAATTCATGCTTTATGAATCTAAAACGCCAAAATACAAGGAATGGCCATGGAAAAGTGATGATTATTGTTCATTAGGTCATTCTTGATGGGCCTGTAAAACTTTTAGGAGATTTGAGGGTGGTCGCCCTAATTCTTGCAGATGGTGTGGACTATAGCGCATGAAAATTGAGGAATCGTCTTGAATTCCCTTTTTATGGCAAAAAAAAAAAGGAATGGTCATGGCGAAATAATAACTATTGTTCATTTAGTCGTCATAAAATTTTAGGATATTCGGGCTTGTCACCCAAATTCATGTAGATGGCATGGATTATTGCACACGAAAATCTTGGAATCGTCTTGAATTCCTATTTTATGGCCCTAAAATGCTAAAATACGAGGAACGATTATAGCGAAGTAATAATTATTTTTTATTAGGTCTTTTTTATGGTCCCACAAAATTATAGGAGATTAGGGGTCGGTCGCCTGAATTCATGTAGATATTGTGGACTATAGCGCACAAAAATCTAGGAATTATCTTGTATACCTATTTTATGTCCCTAAGATGCAAAAAAATGAGGAATGATCATGGCGAAGTGATTACGATTGTTCATTAGGTCATATTTTACGGGCCCGCAAAATTTTGGGAGATTCAATTATGGTCGGCCAAATTCATGCATATGGTGTGGACGATAACTCACAAAGATTTGGGAATCGTCCTGAATTCTTGTTTTATGCCTTAAAACACCAAAAACGAGGAGCGGTCATGGCAAAGTGATGACTATTTGTGATGACCCGATAGGTTATTTAGAGCTTTAACCTTCATTTCTGTGTTCCAAGACCTCAAATAGCTTTATTTAACCTTCCTTGATTTGTGTGCACGGTCCGTGTCTTTTTATAAAAATATTTATGTTAAAATTTGAAGAAAATGTGAAATTTAGCCTTAAAGTGATTTGGGTTGATTACGATTAACATTTTATGTAAATCGATCTGGATCAGTGTTTTGACTCTCCCGATGAGTCCTTATCATGATTTGGGACTTACGCGTATGCCGGAAACCAAATTCGGAAGTCCCTAACTTGATTTAACGTAATTTGTTGAAAACTAGTAATTTGAAGGTTTAAAGAATTCTCAAGTTTGACCGTAGGTTGACTTTGTTGCTACCATACTCGGATTTTGGTTCCGGAACTTGGTATAGGTACATTTCACTATTTATGACTTGTCTGCAAAATTTGGTGCAAAACCGAGTTGATTTGACGTGATTCGAACGCCAGATTGTAAATTTGGAAGTTCTTAAGTTTCTTTGAAAATTTCATTCACTTTGATGTCTGATTCGTAGTTCTAGGTGTTATTTTGGTGTTTTGATCATGCGAGTAAGTTCATATGATATTATTACACTTTTGTGTATGTTTGGTTTAGAGTTCGAGAGCTCGGGTGAGTTTCGGATAGGCCACGGAGTGATTTTGAACTTAGAAGTGCTGGTTTCAGAGATTCTGGTGTATGGTGCGTTGTTCTTCGCGATCACGGAGGGTAACTTGGGCTAGGGGTGGGATTTCCTCTATAGTATGCCAGCTGCATGAATTCGGGCGACCGGCCCCGAATCTCCTAAATTATACGGGCTCATAAAAATGCCCTAATCAACAATAGTCATTGTTTCGCCGTGACCGTTTCACTTTTTTGGTGTTTTAGAGCCATAAAACAGGAATTCTAGACGATTCCTATACTTTAATGTGTTACGATCCTTGGCTTCTTGCATGACCCATGTTTCCCACAATTTTGCGAGCCCCTATAAAAACGACCTAATGAACAATAGACATCGCTTCCCATGACTGTTTCTCGATTTCTGGAATTTTAGGGCTATAAAATAGAAATTTAGACTAATTGCCAGATTTCTGTGGGCTATAGTCTACGCAGCATGGATTCGGATGGCCGGTCCCGCAATCCCCTAAAATTTTGCATGCCCATAAAAAATAAGCTAATGAACAATAGTCATTATTTCCCTATGATCGTTCCTCGTAGTTGGCATTTTAGGGTCATAAAACAAGAATTTAGGTTGATTCTCAAAGTCCACGCCATCTGCATGAATTTAGGCAGCTAGTCCCGAATCTCCTAAATTTTTGCGGACCAATAAAAAATTACTTAATAAATAATAGTCATCGCTTTCGTCGTGACCGTTACGTTTTCTTGGCATTTTAGGGCGGTTAAAAAGGAATTCATTATGATTCCCAGATTTTCATGTGTTATAATCCAAGTCATCTGCATAAATTCGGGTGACCGGCCCCGAATCTCCTAAAGTTTTGCGGGCTCATCAAAAGCGGCCTAATAAAAAATAGTTATTGCTTCTCCATGACCGTTCTTCGTTTGTTGGCTTCTTAGGGTCATAAAACAGGAATTCAGGATGATTCTCAATTTTTCGTGTGCTATAGTTCGCGTCATCTGCATGAATAGGGGGACCGGCCCCCTATCTCCTAAAAATTTGTGATCCCATCAAAATTGACCTGATGAACAATAGTCATTTCTTTGTCAGGTCCGTTTCGCTTTTTTGGTATTTTTGGGCCATAAAACAGGAATTCAGGACGATTCCCAGATTTTCGTGTGCCGCCATCTGCATGAATTCGGATGACCAGCCCCGAATATCGTAAAATATTGTGTCCCATCAAAATAACCTAATGAATAATAGTCATCGCTTCGCCATAATTGTTTCTCATTTTTTGGCATGTTTAGGCCATAAAACCGGAAGTCAGGACGATTCTCAAATTTTCGTGTGCTATAATCCACGCCATCTACATAAATTTGGGCGACCGGCTCCGAATCTCCTAAAATTTTGCAGGCCCATAAAAATAATCTAATGAACATAATCATTGTTTCGCTATGATCGTTTCATATTTTGGCATTTTAGGTCCATAAAACATGAACCGGAGATTATTTCTAAATTTTCGTGTACTGTAGTCCACGCCATCTATATGAATTTAGGCGACCGACCTCGAATCTCTTAAAATTAGAAGTACAAATGGCATGGGATGGCCACTTTCTAACATGGTATTTAGTTTTTATCCAGTATTTTTAATGTTGAGCAAAAATAGTCACTACTCTATTAAAATTAATAAGAAAATACGTTTTTACCTTTTCTTCATGAGTCCTTAATATTCATACTAGGGTATTTTCGTCCGGTCGGGTAGAACTTTATTAAGCACTGGCTAAAGAGTAAATATATTTTAAACAGTGGCTAAAGAGTAAAGATATTTTTAACTAGCGGTTAATTGTGCACTTCCCCCTGATCAGAACAGCTGATGGGCTAGCCCACGACCCACTTATCATTGGGTTGGACAAACATTTTGATGACCGCCCATCGAATGTTAAGCCGGGCTGATATAATTTGTTGTCCATGTGGGCTGGGTTTGATTGAGTCGGATCATCCTATTTTGACATCTCTGATCATGGTTTTGAGTGATTAAGTGATTTTACTAATATAAGTCTCTATTTTCATTATTTCGAAGAATGTTTTGGGGAATCTGCTCCAATGTTACAATCAATCAAAGTTAAACTGAACCTTGTTGTTCTCTTTTCTTTCGTTGGGGCACGAAGCATATCAGCGACGTGTGTTGCGTATTTCCATTGTGTTTTTTGCACTTGATTGGATAGATAATTGACCGGAAGATAACTTTGATTTTTCCTGACGTTTTACCTTATTTTATCTGATTTTGCGTTCTCATCATTCTTAAATTTGAGATAATTAATTAATGTAAAGCATATGTATACCATATAATGCACATGCTAACACACAAATACGTTTTATGAATAACTTTTCTTGTAGTTCACGTACATTATTGTATTTAGTAGTTTTTAGGTACGGTTACACTAAGCTAAGTTATTTCCTTGGTATTTTCTTGTTTTGTGTGAACATTAGAAATTCTTCAATTAATGGTTTTCATTATATTCCAATATTTACCATAAGGGATAGTAATGTTTTTATTTTGGACTTTACTTAAGAAGGGTATACTCAAGAATTTCACTATATTGTGTAAATTATTTACATACTGAAATTAATGTATCTATGGATTGAAAGAAGATTACTAGAACTAATTGACGCAAAATGGCTTGTAGCCACTTAAATTTGTACTTGATTTTTATTCCGGTAAATAAATTTTTAATTTTTCCATTTAAGCACCCTTACTTGTATATTTGAGAATTAATAAACAACTTTGACCATTGACTATACACATGTGTCATCAATTAGTCTTAGCTAGCCGCGATACATGTGTTTCAGGCTGGCCTGGAGCATGAAGCTCCTTTTCCCGATGCCAGCCGTAATAGGGCATTTATTTAAAGGGTTTCTTCTACCTTATTTGAAGAAAAGACCTAGATCTCCATTGTTGAAGCATTAAAGCTATGTAGGAGCACTTTCTTTCATATTTTCCAATCATCCAAGTCAGTCAGACACAAATTATTGCACTATTTACAATAACAAAGTCAATTAGATTGGTTAAGTTGAACTTCTCTATCATTATCACTCAAGTTATATGCCTTAAAAATTGAAAGAAAGTGTGACTAAGAAAAAAAAAGGGAACGTATTGATTGACTTTTATATTGGCCAATTAACATCATAGCCGCTCTTGGTTAGCCCTATGCGGAAAACTAAAAACATCACTACTCTACTAACAAGCCAATATTTTTATATATTATCACTATTCGCAACAGTTGGCAAATTTTTTCCTTTTTTATTTTTGTTTTGATGGATGATTCTTTGAATTTTCATATTCTTGCACAGAGTTGTTTAGTCTTTAGGTCAAAATGAGGGAAAAATAGTCGGTGGAGAGTGTATTTTTATGCCTTCCACGTGTAGAGTTTTAATTGGTCTTTTGTTGACTGGATTGCGACGTTTGCACTTGTAGAGTTTTAATTGGTTTTTCGCTGACTGGGTTGCCATATTTGTGAAATTATAATACACGCGCTATGAGTCATAGGTCGAAAGTGTTTATTAATTCACTTATGCTCAAGTTGAAGTATTCATAAGAGAATTTTAAGTTTAAATGGCCAGAAGGTCATTTGCCAAAAAAGAAAAAGGAATGTGCATTTCTCTAGTAATTCGTTTTTATCAAAATAATAATGACAACCAAAAATAAAGGAATATATAGTTCACATTAATGGAAAAGCGCTTTAACAATTTAGAATATGATATATATGTCAAATTGGCACTCCATTTTAGATATAGGGTGTGTTTGGTATGAAGGAAAATATTTTTCGGCAAATGTTTTCTAATTTTCTCATGTTTGGTTGGCTTAAATGTTTTGGAAAACATTTTCCTCATCAACTTATTTTTTTTCAATTGGAGAAAAATATTTTCCCTATCAAGAGGACGAAAAACATTTTTCAAAACTCCTTCTCAACATTTCCCGCCCTATTCCTTACCCTCACTCACCCACCGCCCACCCCCACCCCCGCAAAAAGAAATATTTATTTTTACTTTTTTTTTTATTTTAAAATTTTTGTTTTTTTTTTTCTCCACCCCTCCCT
>MDKH01153559.1:0-23117 GCA_005239495.1 Nicotiana undulata
TTGAACCCCTCAGTTCCAAGGTTGAAGCCGTTACTTACCTCGAAACTGGCTCAACTCTACTCCCCTTGGCCCTTTCCTCGAGAATCGGCCTCCAAATCTGCCGAATCTATCAATAATCAATTACATAGTGTCACAATGTGCTAAGGAACAATCCCCAAATCAAAATTTAGCAAAAATACCAAAATCCCGAATTCAGTCAAAACCCGGCCCTCGGGCCCACGTCTCGAAAGTCAGAATTTTTCACAACATTAGGTTCCTTGTCTTTTCCCGAGTCTAACCATACCAAGAACACGAAAATCGGACCTCAAATGGTCCTCCAATTCCCCCATTCTTCCTCTCTTAAACCCAAGCCCTAACCACCATTTTTCTACTGTTTTTACCCATGATTTCAACCTAAAATCGTTCTTAATGCACAACATAACGAGTTTTGAGTCCAAGAAACTTACCTCCTTGAAGAAACAACGAAATCCCTCTTCAAATGCCTTCAAAACCTCCAACCCGTGTGTAAAAATGGTGAAAGAGGACAAATTTCGCGAAGGCTGCCTTTTTATAGTTCTGCCCAGGCATTTCCGCAACAGCGGTACATTTCTCGCACCTGCGACTCCGCAGGCGCGACATTTTAACCGCACCTGCGGAAATCACTTAAACTCCCAAACTTCGCGCCTGCGGCCTTTTTATCGCAACAGCGGTACCGTAGGGGCGACACATTAACCGCACCAGCAGTCCTTCGCTTAACACCCAGAGCCCGCGCCTGCGACCCCATCTCCCGCACCTGCGACCTCGCAGGTGCGATCTTCCTTCCGCCCTTGCGATGAATTCTGCCCCTGCGCGTTCACTCTCGCGCCTGCGATGTCCGCACCTGCGGCCCAAGCATCGCAGGTGCGATCGCACCAGCAGTAGCAGCTTCAGCTGCATTTCAAGTTCCAATTTCTCCGTTTAACGCCCGAAATCAAACCCGAGCCCCTCGGGACCCCAACCAAACATACCAACATATCAAACATGGTTATTCAAACTTAGTCGAGCCATTAAAACACCAAAAACAACAACAAAACCATAAATTCTCATCCAATTCAAGCCTATGATTCCCAAAACTTCTGAAACACGCATTTGATCGATAGCCCAACCAAACCATCTCCGAATGACCTGAAATTTTGTGGGAAAGTACAAAATGACCTAACAAAGCTACAGCAACTCTCGGAATCCCATTCCGACCCTCAGATCAAAATCTCGCCTATCAACCGGAATTCGCCAAAATACTAACTTCGCCAATTCAAGCCTAATTCTACACCGGGCATCCTAAAAATATTCTGAACACACTCCTAAGTCCCAAATCACCTAACGAATCTATCTGAACCATAAAATACGCATTACGAGGTCGTTTACCAATAAGTCAACTCCGAGTTGACTTTTCCAACTCTAAAGCTCTTATTAGAGACTAAGTGTCTCAATCCACTCTATTTTCACTCCGAACCCGAACCAACCAACCCCAACACTTCATGAACAGTCTAACCGAGCTACTACAAGACAGAAATAAAGGAATAGATGCGTATACTGCATAACGACGGACCGGGTCGTTACAAGAAGAGTTCGAGATTTTTCACCATTTTCATCATTTTTGAGCTCGAATTTTGAGGATTTTGAGAGGGATTTCAAAGTAATCACTGAGGTAAGTTCATTGTGCCTATTTATCTTCAATAATGGTGTTTCCCTACTGATTTTACACCTAGTTGGTGGGTTTTTTAGGTGAGATTTGGGAGATTAAGGCTTGAGAATTGCAGAGTGAATTTTGGGGTTTTGGAGGGGCAATTGAGGTCGGATTTTGGTATATTTGGTATGGTTAGACTCGTGAATGAATGGGCTTTCAGGTTTTGTGATTTTGTAGAGTTTTGAGACGTGGGACTGAGGGTCGGGTTTGAGCTGAATTCAGATTTTTGGTTCTAATTTAGTAGTTTTCTTGTGGAATTGATCCCTTAAACCTATTGCAATGGTGTTGTACTGCTTGTGACAAGATTCGGGGCATTTGGAGGCCGATTCGAGAGAAAAGGGAATTTCGGAGTAGGATTTCTACGTCGTTGAGGTAAGTAACAGTCTTAAATCTGGTCTTGAGGGTATGAAACCACGAGAATTTTTGTATGATATGAATATTAGAGGTGACGCGCATGCTAGGTGACAGGCGTGGGAGCGTGCACCGTGAGGGATTGTGACTTGGTCCGTACCGGGAGACTATAAAGTCAGATAGTCTATTATCATTACATGTTTCTCGTTATTTGAGTAAAATTGCCTTTCATGTTAGACACCATGTTTAGGCCATATGTTATCACTGTTGGGACTCGCAGTGGTCGTGTACTTGTTGAATTGACTGCTAATTATCGTCTTGTACTCAGTCACCGTTTTACTTGTGTATTATATCTCATCTCTCTCTCATCTCTTGTTAATACTTGTTGTATTCTCTGTTTGGACTGTTTATTGTGATATTCTGTGAGGCTGGAGAGGCTAGTAACTGAGATAGGGCTTGAGTGTCGGGTTGAGAGTTATGTGAGGTATAATGGATCGGGTTGCACGCCGAAGCAATATTGGATCGGGTTGCACGCCGCAACAAGCCTTGGGCCAAATATATACATATATTGTATCGGGCTTCACGCTGCAACAGTATTTGGATAGGGTTGCACGCCACAGCAATATATGGATCGGGATGCACGCCGCAACAGTATTCGGTCGGGCTGCATGCCGCAGCAATATAGCGCTTGGGTTGTAGGAGCGCCTCCGGAATCTGTACACTCCCAGTAAGCGCAGGTACCTTTTGATTGTGAGTACTGAGGCTGAGAGTCGAGTGATTGAGATGTTGATATAGTTGAGTGACAGTAGCCCTGTGAGGCTGTACTTTCTCTTATTTATTGTTGCACCTCGTTGCTACTTGTTGTTGTTATGAAATTTCTGGAGGACTTATATTATTTTACTTGAACTCGAAACATTTTGACTTAAAGTACCGAATTGAAAGCATGCCTATTTTTACTGAAATTACTGAAATAAACTGTATTTGTATAGCTCGTCATTGTTTCTCAGTTCCTTATTTATTTATGTTACTTACTGAGCTGGAAGTACTCACGTTACTCCCTGCACCTTGTGTGCAAATCCAGGTGTGACTAGACGCGGAGGTCATTGAGCTCATTCGTAGTTGATTTTATTTTCGGAGATTAATGAGGTAGATGCCGGCGTTCACAGACCTTGTGCTCCTTCCTTATTATCTTTCTTTCTCTGTATTGATATTTAGACGCAGACTATTGTAAACACTGTCTTTTAGATTGAGAGTCTAGTTGCTCATGACTTAGTGACACCCCGATGGTCGGGGCTACTTTTTCGTATTTTATTTTGAGTCTAACTCTTATTTCTATAAAAACTCTGTTATGCAAAAGCTTTTGATTTACCTTTTATAAGATATCTAAGTGTTTTGAAAAATGTCGGCTTGAAATCAGCAGGCTCTTGATTTGTCTTATGTTATTGTTAGTTTTTTTTCATATTTCTCATGGTGTACTTTTATTTTTTTTATGAAGAAAATAAAATTTTCTAGTTTTCAATTAGATCCAAGATGAGTAACGAATTTTTTTCTATCCATTTGGATAGTGCTACAACTCACACAATATTAAGAGAAAAGAATTTTTTTCTCTTATTTAGTTAATTAAAAGGCATATGTTAATACAATACCTGGTAGTACAAAGTTAATTGAGGGCTCTGGAAGAGAGGCCTTATTACTACCTGGAGGAACGATATTAACTATTAATAATGCATTGTATTGTAGTAAATCTCAAAGAAACTTGTTGAGTTTAAAAATTATTCGCCAAAATGGCTATCATGTTGAGACCTCTAACGAATGGAAGGTTGAATACCTTTATATTATTACAATAAAAGCGGAGAAAAAATGTGTGCACGAAAAATTACTCGTATATTCTTCTGGATTGTACCACACAAACATTGGTGTGGTTGAATCATATGCCATAGTAAATAAAAGGTTTACTACTTCTAGTGATTTTATCATTTGGCATGACCGGTTAGGCCATCCTGGTTCTAACATTTTGCGCAGAATAATAGAGAGTTCAAATGGGCATATATTAAAGAACAAGAAGATTCTTCACTTTAAGGAATTCTCTTGTGTTGCTTGTTCTCGAGGAAAATTGGTTATTAAACCATCAGTAGCTAAAGTTGGGATTGAATCCCTTACATTTCTAGAACGTATACAGGGTTATATATGTGGGCCTATACACCCTTCATATGGACCATTCAAGTATTTTATGGTCTTGATAGACGCATCTACAAGATGGTCACCTATGTGCTTATTGTCAACTCGTAATATGGCATTTGCGAGATTGTTGGCCCAAATGATAAGGTTAAGAGCACAATTTCCAGATTATGCAATTAAGACAATTTATCTTGATAATGCTGGTGAATTTATATCTCAGGCCATTACTGATTATTGTATTCTGGAATAAAAGTTGAGCATCCGGTTTCTCATGTTCATACTCAAAATGGTCTAGCAGAATCATTGATTAAACGCCTCCAATTAATAGCTAGATCATTGCTAATGAGGACAGCACTTCCCCTTTCAGTGTGAGGACATGCTATTTTGCATGCAGCAACACTTGTGCACATAATGCCAACCAGTTGTCATGAAGTCTCCCCATTATAGGTGGCTTTGGTTAGGAGCCAAATACTTCCCATCTAAGAATTTTTTCTGATGTGCGGTATATGTTCAAATTACTCCACCACAACGCACAAAGATGGGTCCCCAAAGAAGGTTGGGACTATATGTTGGTTATGAATCTCATTCTATTATTAAATATCTGGAGCCTATGACAGAAAATTTGTTAAAAGCCGGATTTGTTGATTGTCATTTTGATGAATCAGTTTTTTCAACATTAGGGGGAGAAAATAAACTACTGGAAAAAGAGATAGATTGGAACGTATTATCTCTATCTCATTTGGATCCTCGTACAAATCAATGTGAACAAGAAGTTCAAAAGATTATTTATATGCAAAATGTTGCAAATCAATTGCCAGATGCATTACTAACCTTCCATGGGTTACTAAGTCGCATATTCTAGTTGATGTCCCATATGGATAGTATGATAATGCTCCAATTCGAGTTGATGTCCCATCTGGATAGTATGATAATGCAAATTAGTCTAGGCCACGCCTTAAACGTGGTAGACCAATCGGTTCCAAGGATAAAAATCCACGAAAAACGAAAGGAGAAAATGATCGAGTTGATCATAATATGGAGACAATTGCTCAAAAGAAGCAATGATGAAAATGAAGAGATCTCAATAAGTTATGTCTCTACGGGAAAAAGGTGAAACCGAAATAACGTTGTTGTTAACAACAGTTTGCATATTGCAGTTGAAATAATGCAACAAGATGAGGATCTTGAGCCAAAATCTGTCGATGAATGTAGACAAAGAAATGATTTGCCAAAAATAAAAAAACGCAATTCATGCGGAATTGGCTTCACTCGAAAAACGTAAAGTTTTCAGACCAATAGTCTGAACGCCTGAAGGTGTCAAGCCAGTGGGGTACAAATGGATTTTCGTGCGAAAACGAAATGAGAAAGGTGAAGTCGTAAGATATAAAGGGTTTTCGCAAAGGCCTGGCATTGATTCTATGGAGACATATTCTCCTGTTGTAGATGCAATTACCTTCAGGTATCTAATAAATCTTGCAGTCCATGAAAAGCTTGATATGCGGTTGATGGATGTTGTCACATTCTACTTATATGGCTCACTGGACAATAAAATTTTTATGAAAATCCCTGAAGGATTTAAAGTTCCTGAAGCACATATAAGTTCAAGGGAAACTTGTTCAATAAAGCTTCAAAAATCCTTATACGGATTGAAGCAATCATGGAGGATATGGTACAATCGCCTTAGCGAGAATTTGTTAAAGGAAGGGTAAACAATGACCATATTTGCCCATGTGTCTTTATTAAATGGTCTGGATCTGAATTTGTCATCATAGTTGTGTATGTTGATGACTTGAATATCATTGGAGCTTCCAAAGGTTGTAGAGTGTTTGCAGAAAGAATTTGAAATGAAAGATCTTGGTAAGACAAAATTTTGTCTTGACCTACAAATTAAGCATGTAACAAATGAAATTTTTGTTCATCAATCAACATATACTGAAAAGGTTTTAAAGCGATTTTACATGGATTAATGCACATCCATTGAGTACCCCCAATGGTTGTGAGAACGCTTGACATAAATAAAGATTCATTTCGGCCTCAAGAAAATGATGAAGAGCTCGTTGGTGATGAAACTCCATATCTTAGTGCAATTGGGGCACTAATGTATCTTGCCAACAATACCCGACCAGATATTGCTTTTGCAGTAAGCTTATTAGCAAGATCCAGCTCCTCCCAACAAGAAGACATTGGAATGGTATTAAGCATATACTTAGATATTTTCGGGGAACTATAGATATGGAATTGTTTCATTCTAATGAATTCAAGTTAGAAATGATTGGCTATGCCGATGCAAGTTATTTGTCTAATCCACATAAAGCCCGATCTCAAACACGCTATTTGTTTACATATGGAGGTACAGCTATATCACGGCGTTCAATGAAACAAACAATAGCTGCCACATCTTCAAATCATACTGAGATAATAGTCATTCATGAAGCTAGTCGGGAATATGTTTGGTTGAGATCAATGACTCAGCATATTCAGGAAATGTGTGGTTTTCTTATGAAAAAGGATAATCCAACTACACTATATGAAGACAATGATGCTTGCATTGCTCAACTGAAAGGAGGATACATCAAAGGAGACAGAACAAAGCACATTTCACCAAAGTTCTTTTTCACGCTTGATCTACAAGAAAATGGTGAAACTAATGTTCAACAGATTTGTTCATGTGAAAATTTGGTTGATCTGTTCACTAAGGTATTACCGACGTCAACATTTGAGAAGTTGAGACAAAGAATGGAATGCGGCCTCTTCGAGAAATAAAGTGATGTTTTCATGAGGGGGAGTAAGATACGCGATGTACTCTTTTCCCCTTAGCCTAGGTTTTGTCCCACTGGGTTTTCCTGGTAAGGTTTTTAACGAGACAGCAAATAAAGCGTATTACAGATATGTATACTTTTTTTCCTTCACTAAGATTTTTTCCCACAGAGTTTTTTCTTAGTAAGTTTTAACGAGGCATATTATCTATTTTTGGACATCTAAGGGGAAGTGTTGTATGGATGTCCATTACTCCCACTACTTTCGCCCATGATTTAAATAACCTCCTACTACTTATCACTATTACGATTGTAACTCACACACCTCCATAACATCTCCCCATGATCTTCCCCCATTATCTCAATTGTTAATGTCATGTTTAACACAATCCTTTTGCAACCTTCTATGTAATAGTATAAATAGAGGCATGAAATGATATGGAATACACTTAAATACTTAAAAAAATAAAAAAGTTATCTCTTATTCTACTTATCTTCTTGTTCTATATTATTAATTTGAGCTACATTTCTTAACAATTGCTTTTATGGTTAGTCCGCTATTTATTTTGCGAACAAAAATGCTCGTTGGAATGACAACCTAATGCAGCGAAATTGAAGGTGCAAATTAAAATTGGCTATATTGACCAGTGTCTGCCAATTGGGTTACTGATGAGAGGTGCCCCAGTGTAAAAACCTTTTACAAGCATTGAAATGGCAATCCGATACGTCATGTACAGACATTTGTGAAATGAAGTTTAACCTTGAACAATTTCAGTTCACCCAGAAATTTTTACTATTATTTACTCAAGAGTGAATGGCTGCTTGGTCTCTCAGAGCATTAATATTTACATTTGCATTAGAATACAAAAATGCAAACCCTAAGAGGACTGGATTTTGCAATAATTTACAATATAGCAAAATTGGGGGAGGGGGGGGGGGGGGGGGACGGACGGACATCTGCATCATCATCTCAGGTTGGAGCATCTCTTCAATTCCGGCTTATGAGCAATATCCTTCTTGGAGACGCTCAAAATGCCACCTTGCTCTTCCACCTTTTCTATGAGAAGTTTTAGCAGAGGCACGTTTGACAGTGTAATGCATGAACCTACCATTATCAACTTCTTCTGTTCAATAAAAAGAGTAGTACATTATTCCATATAATCTGAGGAACTTCACAAAGTTAGAAATAGAGCAAAATTTTCAGTCGAATGTCTCAAGGAACAGTATCTAAACCTTAGCACGTGTAAGAGCCACGTTGATCCTGTGCCAGTCTCCGAGCAATGAAGAAACATAGTTTCTTGGATTTTCACTTGACCTTACAAAGGATAGCAGAATGCAATCTTTATCCCTTCCCTGCAAAGAGTATTACATTAGAACAATTAGGGAAAGTACCGACCTCTTAGTCCTTTCTACCTAAGAAATCAAGTTATTTGATGTAACTGCAAGACCACCATGAGCCACAGAAAATGATTCTAAAAGCAAAAAATCGTGTAGATTGGATCGTTCATGAATTGCCAAACGACCTTCTTGGGGCTAATAGCTGGCACAGATAATCTTAAACGGTTGAGGATAGATGACGAACAACTGGACAAGGACTTGGGGCTTTTTCTAGGCAAAGTCAGGTGAACATAAGTAAGTGTCTCTGAAGTAGCATTGTGAGATGCGAGGGATTAGACTTCTTGTTCTAGGCTAGGGTATTGAGAAGTTTTAGGCTTCTTGAACTTCTGTTTCAGAAACGGAAAGCCAACCATTTTTCTGCTCTCTACTTCCAGCTGGCATTCAGGACCCTATAGTTCAAAACCGTACTAGGTCGCCTATGACAATTACAAACGTGTCAGAGAATAACCATAGACAGATATGTTTCTAGTAAGGCTAGTCTAGTGATTTCCTTTACCCTTCTGCTACCCTGCCATTAAGCAGCTGTCTTTTTTAATGAATAAGAGAAGTTGCAAATTTAAGATGTTTTTCAAGAATGTAATTACATCAACATATATATTACCTGGTATTTATCAATGGTATGTATCTCCACTGATGTGGAAACAGATTGCCGGATAAGATCTGCCTGAGAGTTGTAGGGTGTAATGATGCCTATATCTTCCTCCAATATACCTCTGCTCAACAACCTACGCACGATCTGTAGGCCAAAATCATTATACAGAAATTGCAGCTTAATATATTTCTTGTGATCCGATGCTAATGGTCATTAATATAAATGGAAGAAGCACGAGGCATTCATACCTCAGCAATGATATTTGCTTCCATTGGGTTATTTACAGCTTTACGGTCATTTGTTTCAAATGCAAGCAACAAATCTAGTTTGGAAAAATAGATAAGGCAACAGCTTAGGAGAAGAACGTTTAAACTGCATTTGACAAGCCTGCATAATTTGATTTGAGATAAGAATTTGCCTGACCTGTGTTTATAAAGACGACAGGTCTGTCTGGATTCATAGCCTGTCAAGACAGATCATTCGTTATTTCACAGAATAAGACGAGAAGCAGTTGGGGTATTAACCCTCACAATGCATACAACATATTTTTCTGGAAGGAATATAATTGCTTAAGATGAGATCATCCATGTCAGATACTGATCACACCAAGTCACTGCACTAAATCTCTCCCTTGTAAAATTTCTCCTACTGTTTTCCTACCTTTCATCACGACCTTTGTATACAAAGTTGAACTCCTTGTCAGTTATGTACAACTTTGTGTGAATCATTACTATGGTAAGAATCATCCTTTCTAAGGACCTTTAAGATTGTGCGATGAGAAACGTTGGACAGCAGGTAGACAAATTTCACTTTTTGAAACACGAGATCAACCAACAATTCAGTCTCATTAATACAAGGGTAGTGAAGAACATGTATAATGTGTTTAGGCTATTCTGTTTTCTCCTCAGTAGTCTAAACCCATAAGATCAACCAATATAAAACCTCAGAATTAACAAGTAGTAGAGCTTCAGTTAAAAACAAGATCTTTCTATTTTCTCGAGGGTCCGAACAGATAAGAGTTGACAGGCAAAAGATGACTTATATTGTGTCTATTTACCAGACGGAAACACTAAAAACTAAACAGTGCACTAGGTTTCACATGACACCTCTTTAATTTGAGTGCATATACCTAAATAAGTACATCGAAAAAGTATATATAAATGAAAGCTTAAATCACTCTAAGATGAGAGAGCATCACTGTGGTTATGAATGAAAATATTAGCAGACTTGCTCCTTGGGAAGCAAGTAGAAAGTGCAGATTTGAGTGGAATTTTTTTGCCGGAATTAACTTTGCAGAAATGAACCAGCAGCTCAAACGCTTAACTTATATACAGGGAAGAACTTATGAGTGCTCAAAGAATGAACAAGTTTCACTAGGTGTATTTTCCATCCAGCCATCAATCTCTTTATAGAAGGTGCAGACCTCTATGGTTCGGAATAAATAGAATAAAGTAGTATCATACTAGGAAGCGACATCTATTTTCCATCCTAAGATCATTCTTTCTAGCTGAGGCCGGTTTTCTTATGCTTGGATCATTACTAAAATAAAGCAACATTGTAATTGGAAGCAATGTAATCACTGACTATTACCTCCTTCACCCACGTAGGTCCAGATGGCAACGCTGTGTACTTGATTTTGGCATTTTCTACTTGAGAAGAACCACATCGCAATCTGTTACCATATATCAAGGCATTTGATAATGCCATAATGGCTGCACACATGCGGTACTGCAAGTTGTAGCATAGTAGTGGCAACTATATTAACCCAAACGAACTTCAGAGGTGATAAGAAACATCTTATTGAAATTTGAAGATACCTGGCTTTGCAAAGCACAAATTGCTTGGGGATGAGCTTCTGAGAGCCTGCAGAACAGGCTTACTGCCATTCCATTTTCTCTCGCCTCTGCACTCTAATATGGAAACAGTTCGAAGTTTTGGTATCACAAGTAACAAGCATTGCAGCTCAACGCAGAGAGAATCAAGATTACCTGGACGAGTGGTGGTAATTGATAATGATCCCCAACTAGAACAAATTTTGATGCAAATGTCAATGGTCCCAATGATACCTGAATTGTAGATCTAATATTGTCATTTGTTTTTCAAGTAAGGACTTGTCATTTGGTGACAAATGTAGTTCATAAAAATGACTAGCTCTAAGAACATAGAAACGGAAAAGCAAAAGCGAATGTTTTGGGGGTAAGGAATTTAAGGCTGCACAAGAAAAGCCTATTATTTAAGTGGCTTTGGAGATATAATGATGAAAGCAATAGGTTATGGAAACAACTCATAGATGTCAAATATAGCAGGAAGGACTTTTGGACTCCTTGTGCAGTCCAATCCTTTTCCGAAGGGGGACTTTGGAGCACTATCAGTAGTCTATGGAATGAGTGTAGTCAGTTTGTAAAGTTGAAGCTGGGGAATGGTAGAAATATCCAATTCTGGACTGATGTATGGATGGGGAATGAAAGTCTCAAATCAAAATTTCCAGCTTTATATCACTGCTCCTCTGACAAGAATGGGAAGGTCGCAGGCGTTTACTCAAGTAATGGCTGGCAGTTGATCTTCAGGAGGGGCCTTAATGACTGGGTAGTAGATTAATTCGCTCAGTTAATGCAATTGCTGGACAATGTCAGTTTGGAGGGCAATAGGAGAGATTCAATGATCTGGGCAGCAAGTAATGATGGGAAATTCATAGTTAGCAGAGGTTATACTCTTTTACAGAAGCAACAAGGGAGGTATAAATCTGATTGGCCATGGAAAGCAATATGGAAATCAAAAGCTCCTATTAAAGTAGCATGTTTTGGGTGGGTGGCAGCAAAGGATGCTTGTTTAAGTCAGGATAATCTACAGAAGAGAGAAACTTTTTTTAATTAATAGATGCTACATGTGTGAAGAAGAATTAGAAACAGTCAATCATCTCCTCATTCATTGCAAAGTGGCAAGACAATGTTGGGAGCTATTCCTTGGTTTGTATGGTATCAAATGGGTTATGCCACAAAATGTAAAAAGTCTGCTGAAGACATGACAACATCAACAAGTGGCAAGAAGTCAGCAGGCAGTGTGGAGAACAATCCCCCTATGTGTCTTATGGACAACATTGTTGGAGAGAAGCAGAGTTTGCTTTGAAGGGATAAGACAGCATGTATCCAGAATTAAAAATAGATGTCTTTTGAATTTGTTTTTTAGGTGTAAAAGGAGTGTTATTGAAAATCTAGAACAATACATAAATTTCTTAGAGGAGATAGTTGATTTGTAGGAGTAGTTGATAAGTATTATCGCAGTTTTTGGTCTGGTGTAATTGTACCATCTTGGTACCTTCATCAATAAAACTTTACCTTATCAAAATAAAATATAAAGATTGTTAATTGAGATATATAGAACAGTTGCAATCAGCAATAGCAACTTTGACAAGTTTAACCTCATTCACGACGTCTATTGACCAAAATGTTCAAATGCACTACAACACAAACTATAGAAACGTACCGGCAACGTAGTTTGTCCGGCTTCATCCATGATACACACATCAAATCTCTTGTTTGAAAGCAATGGGCTAGTTATCCCCAAACACGTAACAGCAACAACTTTGCTTTGCTCTATCATTTGCTTTATCTCTTCAAGACCATGAGCGTCCATCACTGTAGGAGAAAATCCAGCAGTAAATTAGTGTTCTGTGGGCCAATCAGGAAGCAAACTCTTTGACAAAGTTAACAGAAACCAACTTGATAAGCAATTCTCTCGAACATCCTCGTGTACAACCTCATATCTTCCAATACGAATAAAATCTATACCCTGCAACAGTATATATGTTAGTCCCAATGTCCACTGAAGTGGTAATGCAGTAGGATTTGTATGTAAATGTAAAAGCACTACATTACTTGTGCCTTGTGGTTGGCAGTCAGCAGAAGCATACCAGAGAATGAAAGCACTAGGAAAAATAAATGATACTACGTAATATGTAGGTGAAGCATGTCGAGAAATCATTCCTAGCAGGACATTTCAAAAATCCATGCCCTTAGAGGAAGAGGAAAAGAGAGATTTTCCTCGATAACGCTTACATGTCAGTCAGTCAGCTTCATTTTACTTGCAGAGAGGCTGCATATAGTTGAATATCTAAATAGATAAAAAGAAGGATCTTTAATTTGATACATTTATACACGAAGAGGTAATTGCGCTATTTTTTACCTTAGAAACCAGCAGGCTCTTGATTTGATCTAAATGTATGTGAGAATAAGTGTTATAAGAATAGAATTTTGGTTTTCTGCCGTGAAGCAAATAGATTATATTTATTTGCCCCTTCGCCTAAGCCCCACTAACATATATCCGAATAGCTTGTCTACTAATTCATCAACAGCTTAACAGCGCTATCTAAAACTTTTCATGGTGAGACCAAGTTATACAGGATCTACAATATGGGCGAATCAAACTTCAAAGTAAATGACTTGTGTTTATCAATTTGGACTCAAGACATCCCGTGTTTAGAATTATAGGCATTTGTTAGTTTTCCTTGAAAATGCTTAAAGTTACAAAACAGTTTAAACTTTAAAGGTTGTTATTAATTATATATTTTAAAAATATAGGTTTTGGGTTTATATTTAACAGTTGAATGCCCAAGTTTGAGTTGTACTTTCTACAAGAATGCACTGAGTTAAGCTGAACAGCTATTATATATTCCCTTATCCATTAAATAGCTAGAAATTCGCATTTTGAATTTCTTTTATTAAATTAAAAGTCAATGAATCATACGTCACGCCTTACAAGTAGTGAAGTAGAACACCTTGGTTGGTCATTCACCAACGGAAGCATGTGAGAAAAAAAAACGAGGAATTTCGCATCTAAAAGGGTCTTTCAGCCCTTTCTAAAGGGATATACAATCCCTTGACGGCTCCTTCAACCCGTTACTCCAGGCGAGAACACATACTTCCAGCAGAGCTTCAAATGAGAGGTGGGGATCCTCCTTAACGCCCATTCACTGACCACATTGCATATGCATCAAATTCTCACAAGTGGAGGAAGGGATTTCAATGGATGCGACAATTTGGTGATTCAAAAAGGATTTTATTCGATGGAGTCACCATCAAGCAGCTTTATGCTAGAATTTATTTCAGGAGATTGGAGGTAGTAAAATGTGAGGTGTATGCTTCTAATTGATAGAAGGATAAAGAGGAAATAATGATGTAATACTAATACCAGTAGAAGCAGCTAGGGAGTGTAGTTGCCATAGTAGGCCCTTCTTAAATCAACCAGTTTCATCTAATGCTACACATCAACTCCTATGCGTACCTTGCACCAAATATAGATTTCTTGAGTTTGCTAAATCTCGCTTTCCCAAGACTATTTAACAAGAATTCTATACTATGCTGACACCAGTTCTGCAGCTTATACCTTCTAAATTTTTGAGATACAGCAACAACAACAAAAACAACCCAGTAAAATCCCACTAGTGGGGTCTGGGGAGGGTAGTGTGTACCCAGGCCTTACCCCTCCCCGAGGGGGTAGAGAGGTTGTTTCCGAAAGACCCTCGGCTCAAGAAGACTACCCCTCCCCGAGGGGGTAGAGAGGTTGTTTCCGAAAGACCCTCGGCTCAAGAAGACGAAAAGAGACAAAGCATAAGGATGGAGATGACCTGAGCCTTCAGTTTGAGAAGCAGATTATCAACAGCTGAGTTTGTATAGGAGGTAAGCAAAATGGATGAACCTCTCATCAACAGCGCCTTCACAGCATAGACCATAGTGGATGTTTTGCCTGTCCCTGGCATTCCTAGTATCAGCGCATAATCCTTTGCCGTAAGTATCTGCACTATTGACAATTATATATGATGCTGTTCTGATAATTCACAATACAATTCTGACAGTTTGATATGGTTGAGGGTTCTGACAACTCGAATGCTGTAAGTTTTGCTTTGTATCTGGTTTATCCAATTACGATTCTGATAATTCACAATACTTTTGATTTGCGGGTGCAGATACAAATCCAATTAAAGAGAGTTTCTATAACTCTTCACCTTAAGTATGGCTCGGCGCTGATCGTCATTCAAGTTTTTTTCTGACCAAATGTATGAGATGGCAGGGTCTTGACTAAATTGACATCCACTATCAAACCTAGGCACCTGCAGAATTTCACAGGTAAGATTTTCTTCTCATTCATTAAAGAGGGTGGCTGAGGAGCTGCAAATCAAATGAGCATTCACCTCCAGATCAACTATCATCTTCCTCAGATGAGAACTCTGCTCATTTTGCAGAAATAGTTGTATGAGGTTGAATCTTCAAAATCAAAGCAGGAGTAAATTACTCTTGGACAAATACATGTACTTCAGATGGAGATAATAACACATGAAAAAATTTGAATACCTCATAATTGCAAATGAACCCATAAATTCATCTTTATGAATTCGCCACAACTGCTGATGAAGATCTTGTGCCTGTGAAGTCCGGCTGCTACCTGGAAGCCTTAAGCGTTTGGAAAGAGATACCTGAATTATGAAAGCAAATATTACAAGTTGAAATCTGCGCATGCTTTTTCCTTTTACATATTACTGGACCCAAAATCAAAAGGAGTACCCAGGGCAATTTATATTCCAAACTTGTTAATTAGTGCCAGAATTATCATAAAGGATTATGACAAATCCACAAATATTTTATTTTTTAAATCAAAGATATACAAAGGAATGTAGCCTGGCTCACTTCAGAATGAGTGACAATGGACCTCTGCTACTTGAAAACAATACTATGATAAGATAGACAGGTTAGGTCGTAAGGAAATCTTGTATAGATATAGATATATCAACCAAAGAATGCTTTAGCCCTAACTAAATACAGTAAGCTAAACACTAGTATGCTTTAGTTGTAATTATTTCTTGAGACGAACACTGGTTTAGAAGACTTCTGTGTATGGACTTTTTTAACTTTTCATTTTGGAAAATGCTTTGCAGGTCCTGAAGTAGTTTTTTCTTTTGAAAGTGGGATAAAAAGGAAGAGCCATGTGACGCTTAAGTTTTGTTAATGGTCACAGCTCTAACTTTTTTGTTCTGTTTTGTCTCAACAAATCAAACTATTTCATTCTTAATCATCTCCCTGTATAGTTTGGAGCTACCTTATTTATTAAAGAAACTTTTCAGCTGTTGAAAGGGACCAAAGTGAGATCTAACAGCAGCATTAACGGAGATAATTGGCAGATGAGAAATATATAAGTTTCCTATTTTTCATTGGAACAAATGAGATTATTTGAAAAGTTCGGGCTGCTCCGCCTAAGGAGAATGAAAAGGAACTGAAAATAAGTTATATCCGTGCATTCTAGGCTTTTTGCAGCAATGACAAACATTATAAAGTAATAACTCCTTGCATTGAAGAATTAATACCAAATAAAGATCAGATACTCACCGAGATGCGAGAGCAACTCATACCCACAACAACTCCAGTAGCTATTAGTATACCACCAGGTTCAGTGCTCAATACCTGAATAGTTTAAAATTTATATTGACATACCGTCAATTGATCATGACCATGAATAGAATCAAACATATAGCGCTTAAAAGACAGCACTTCCAATTCAAACGATCACAACCCATACACTATTGTGAGCTGAAAGTGCAGGAACGAAACAAAAATTCAGCTAATGAGAGGCTCAACAAAACTAGAAATTACTCTATTTGCAGGCAACCTATACAAACATAAGCCATGGCCCCAACTAAATAAAAAATTACTCCATTGTTTCAGAAAATAAGTGACTATTGTTCTGTTTTTTTTATTATTGAATAGTGAGAACTCCCTTTCCTCTATGAGCTTGACGAAGCCTAGTGGTCCGCCGAGGGTTTGACACTAGTAGAAAATTACTAAATTTGTGGGATGATCCCAGAGCCACTAAGGCATGTGCTCTCGGATAGAGAGGAATGAATAAGAGGATTCCTGTAGCTGACCACAACTAATTCAGGATCAAGGCATAGTTGATTCATTGAATTCTAAGAAGCTTCATTACTTCACCAAGATAACTAATTGAACCATTAGTTCAAGCCATCCGATTAAGATATTTCACAGGGACAGGATTGTGCAGTTTGCTATAGATGCATATGTTCTGTCTCGCTACTTTTCTCTTGGAGGCAAACAGATGATGTTACAACTAGGGACAAGTAATTCTTTGCTTCAGCTGATTACTGCGAAAATAGAACATTCAGGAGTGCATAAAACAAAGAGAATATGGGAAAGAAGAATACCACATAATCCCCATTCCTAAGTGAGGATTCAAACTTTTTCATAGGAAAATTATAACTATTAAGAGCATCTCCATCCTGTTGATGAGTGCCCAAGGAAGTCCAATCTCGATGTACAAAGTGATAAGTAAATTGATTTCCTTTGCAAAAGTTTGTTGGTGTGGTTCGTTCTGACGTATCAAGGACAAGGGAAGATAAGTAAGGAGCGTGAAGGTCATTCTTTGAACTTTGTGAACACCAAATTTCTTTCTTTACAACCTGAAAAGAAAAATTAACAAGTAAAGAGATATTCAATTGCCATGAAGTGATTTCTACATTTACAGTCGACAATGTATTGTACCTCAACTTCTTTAGCCTCCAAGTCAATCAACTGATCCCATTTTTGAAGAAAATTAGTATGGGCATTTGTTAGATGGCTAACAAGTGAATCAAACACACCGCCCAAACCGCTACCTTCTGTGGTGCCACCATATGCCTATGAAAATTTTCAGGATCCAGTAGTATAAGTTTTTACTTTCAACAAAGTCCCAATAATATTGAATATTGATGTTACCCATAATATGATGTATAAGCACAACTAAGATGAGAATAAGTATTCGGGCATACACCAAGAAAAGATGGCTGATTTTCATGTCAACATAATGCTCATATGGAAAACATGCATGTTGATTTATCATCCCCATTATTCTACCCATTTTGTTGATTAGCATGATTCAAGGAGACTTGATTTAGGAGTGTTGATGAGCATGATTTAAGGAGATTTGATTATATTTAGGAGATCTGATTTTATTTGATAGCTGGATTGATTGTATAGATTTATTTTATTTCCTTAATTAGCATTAGGAGCTTTGGATAAATTCTCTAATTCATGGGATGTAAACACACACAAATACAAAAAGCCTTTTCTTCTTCTCAATATCTACAGTAACAAAAAAGGAAGCAATTGCTGCTCAATTTCAAATATGTTCCTTTAGTCCTTTCCACATCGCACACTGCAAAATGCTGACTCCTCATCATTAGGCAAATTGATTGGTATTCAGAAAAGCCGTTAGATAGCCATGATTACATGTCTAGCTTCTTAGGCGCGCACCAAGTTTTGGCACATTTGTCAAGAAAAATAAGACCCGGTATAATTAGAATTCTTACACATATTATAAATGCAAGACCCTGAGAACTTCTCAAATTACCTTATGATAAATAGTACAGACATTGAGGTGTCGACAGCCTCTGCACATATTTGGACTCTGCATCAAAAGAAAGAAGCCACCAGAATAATAAGTTAAAAATATCTAGACGATTTTGTTAAATGAGTTCTTCTTGGTCAGGTAATAAGCTAATTCAGTTTTCTGATCCCTTTTATGGTGTTTACTTATAATTAAGGCGATAAATGACTGTGGCCTGGGATAGTGGTGGAAGATGACAACCATGCTTAGGTCTCTACAGGAAGAACTAGTATTCAATACCAATTATGAAGGTGTATTCGGAATGAACTACACTTAGCAGGCAAAACATTCACCTCTATGAAGACAACTAAGCCAAGGGGAGGGGGAGGATATATTTCAGTAGAGATTTTTATGTGGTACCAGAGAGAACAGGTTACAGAATACAATTAAGAACCTTTTAACCTTAACAATTTCTATAAATTTACAGGACTGTGCACGAACAGAATATAATAGAAGGCACAAGGAAATGTGGGCCCAGAATGCTTAGTGGACAACACGCCATTATGTGGAAACTGATCAGCCACATATTCAATGACTAGACAGTACTAATGCAAAATATTCAGTTCTCGCAAACACTATCTGTATTTAACCCTTACAGGATGAGACGGAGATACCTTACCTGTAACATTGGTGGCAGTTGTTGAGTTATAGTGGTCTTCAGAAGATCATTTGCAAGTTCATTACGGCGCATTATTAGGCCAACCAAGTCAGATCTTCGAACAGTAATTCCCTTGAAAAATGAAGTGTAATTTAGAAGGTTGCAAAGAAAAAAGAAAAAAAAAAAGCAATCTTTATAATTCTTACAGATGCTAGTTTTCACCTACTTATCAAAATCAAAT
Source organism: Nicotiana undulata (assembly GCA_005239495.1). Lineage (NCBI taxonomy): Eukaryota > Viridiplantae > Streptophyta > Magnoliopsida > Solanales > Solanaceae > Nicotiana > Nicotiana undulata. The sequence goes on from MDKH01153559.1 coordinate 19,246, forward strand.
GCTTGATTTTACCTGCGTATGATCTGTGTGAAGATAATACAGGAGACCGTGTCCAATATGCTGCGAGTATCTAATTAAGAGAAAAATAGATGGCAATGAGATGAATCTATGAAGAACTAAAGGAAAATCTACATGGCGGTACAGCACATGCCCACAGTAGGTGAATAATTATGCAAATAGGCAGGGTTCGGTGCACCTTTCTGACATTAGAAGGGTATACAGCATCACTTGAGCATTATGTTCCATAGCTGTCTGCAGAATGTAATGCCAACGATAGCCTAGAGGTTAGGTGCCTAGAAGAACGTGTAAATTGGAAAATTATCATCACTTCACAACTAAGTGATATTATTTTGCAAATGCTCAAAAAAACTTGCCTGTCCATTTGTTGCCTTCCCAGTTTTAAATTCGAGGGGCATAATCATCTCACTATGTTTACTGGTGTTGAATTTTACATTTACTCGCAAGGATGCATCAATCATGCCTTTCAACCCATATTTTGGGGCCCATGCCATTTCTTCAATATCAAGTACCTATATTTAGGGACATCCAAAATGAAAAGAATATAAACTCAGGGAGGATAGACAGACTGGACAGGGTGAACCATGTTATATGCATTTTCAAAACAATTATAGGTGAATTTATGTTCTTCACATGTAAGTAATGTTTGTCCTTTGTTTTCCAGAAAAGAAGGGTTTGTCATGTAGATAATGGTACAAAGCACCAGTAGTTTTGCATCATGTTGCAGTTTATTCTTCTTAAAGACAAATAATGTCCTTCAGAAAAAACTGCTCAATATCCGGTCAAAACTAATAAATCAGGCATAATCTTGGTCAAATAAAGCAATCCCAAGTGCATATAGCTGACTGAACTGAAGCACAAATCCTGTAAACCACTTGGGGAATGTAATATTAGTTAAATGTTAGATTAACATGTTCCATTGGTTGCTCATTACTAGACATACTCTTAATAATCTCGCTACCATAAACTTTACAAACAGAATTTATATCTGATGTCCCATAACTCATCAATTAATAATGAACCTTTTCTTTTTAGAAAATATTAACGTTATACTTTAGGAGGACAATTTACATGTACTTTCATATTCCAGTTGCAACTACAGTATAGTAGATAGAGTGTGAATTAAATTTCAATTTGAGGTTTCTGTGTGGAAAGCTTGTCGACTATTTCTTAGTTCATCACAAATCATAAATACAAAAAGACACTAATGTTAGAGATAAATGTGTTACATTGAATGAACCATTCCTAATTATCATCCTGATGTGGGCACGTGGCTAATGCTTTGTATATCAGAAATATTTGCAACATATGCTTCTGAGAACTAACAAAGTTCGTATCTCAGGATTATTAAATTATTCAAGATGGATAGCCTTAAAAGATATAGATTGCAAGTATTAACTCAAGCCTGCATTACCAAGAAAGATAGGAGGTAGCCTTACTTCAGATACTTTAATCTTCTTAACTCCATCTTCACTTCCAAAATCAATACTTGGGCCTTCTGAAACCTAACATAATTTAAGCTCATAAATATGTTAGTTAAACAAGGAGAGAAATTATATCAATGTGGGAACAAATGTGAGAATGGGCACAAATTATAATCAAGATGAACTGAGAATCAAACACAAAGAACTAGCCACCAACGAAGTAGAAAATAGTGAGGGACATGGCAAAAGGACAAGTGTTGTCTATGTTACATGGATCCTTAAAGAAAAATGAACCATAGTCGATCCAAATTGATAAGGGCATGGGTGTGAGATATCACCCCACTTGGTTAATTCACCTAGGCTGCATTGGCTACAACTATGGCCGAGAAGCATAGGTTGGCTGTGTTTTTGGTTTCAAAATTTGGGTTTTACATAAGTATTCAGATAAAGTATTCTGAAAAACTGTAATTGCGTGTGATATACGTATGGAATAAAAGCTTAGATATTTAAAGCAATTAATTTGTATTTCTTTTTGTCAGATGATCTTTCAAATGAATAAGTCATATAAATATATATGTTATACTATACATTTATTAGTGGTATCTCAGCACCCGTACCTGACCACCTTTCCTAATTCCCCAATCCTAAGATTTAGGTGATGACATATCATACTTCTAGATCTACAACCATACAACCACACCTGTATCCATCTATCACACATTTTGGTTGACGTGACTAAGAGGAGGACTAGCCTATGTACAAAGTATTAGATAGTTACGTGTATATAGTCCTAGTCTTATATGTAGCAGGAGCAGATTATGTCCTAGTCCCATATGTAGTAGGAGTAGAATACGTATTATATATAAGGCTCATTGTATCATTGTGAATAAATAAGATTTTTCTCCCATGCATTCTCACATGGTATCAGAGCTTTAGTGAGAAAATTATCATTATGCGTCATTCCAGCGACATCCGGGAAAAAAGATCTCATCGCCGTGTAATTTTCCGGCAACCTCGTCTTGTTCCAAGGGTTATCACTACTACAATGATACTGTGCATATACCAGTACCACCATCAGATCTGAAACCCTTGTGCGACCAAATCCCAGAAATTCCAGGCCCATCGGAATAGAAAAGTCAGTCACCATGCGTCTTTCCTATTGACGACTCAAGATTGATTTGTGTTATCTCCTCATTGGCAAGTGTTGTGCGAAAATCAACACTACCATCTTGTTCGGAAAAGTAAGACTACAAAACCCTAGTCAATCGCTCTGGCAAAAAGTCACGCGCCGCCAAAACTAGGGTTCCGGCGAGCTACAGTAACTTTTCCGGGCACATGTGAGCCATTCCGACCACTTTTGACAAAACTTCTTCAGCATACCTTACTTGTCCAGTGATTCCGAGCCTACCCATATAACGTACATCAAATTCTGACAACTTCTACTTTTTCCGGCGTGAACGGTGATTTCCACGATCTTTCGGCCAACTTATGCTTATCAGCAACCACTTGGTGTTGTTGCTCAGGGGGAGTCTAGTGGCCTTGTATGCTGAATGATTAGCGATCCGCTTGCAGATATTTTCACCAAGTCCTTCACGGGTCCTCGTATTAGTTACATATGTAACAAGCTCGGTACATATGATTTGTATGCACCGGCTTGAGGGGAATTGTTAGATAGTTACATGTATATAGTCCTAGTCTTATATGTAGCAGGAGTAGAATATGTCCTAGTCCCATATGTAGTAGGAGTAGAATATGTATTTGTTGATTAGGCTAATTAAGTAGAAAGATCTTATTTTATTTTGTAGCCTAATTATAGGTTGATATTATTCTGTAACTTAATTGTAAGACTTAATTATAGGAATCATTGATTCTCTTTCCTAGTTTAGCCATAGGACTCACTGTATAAATATCAGTACCTTTGATGTGAATAATACACAGAAATACAAGAAGCCTTTTCTTCTTCTCTAAATCTTCATGGTATCAGAGCCCTGCTGCCATATTTGAGGTGAGTTTCCTCCCTCAGCAGCACTAGGGTTTCAATTCTTTGAAAGAGGTGAGTTTTTTCTCCCTCACAGTAAGTTGTACGCATCAAAGGTACTATAAAGCAGTAGTGTGGGAAAACTAACACCACTACGAGCTTCCTCAGGCGACGGCGAACAAACCCCAGTCAGCAGCTCCGGAAAAAACCACCACACGCGCCCCCACGCGCCTCCAAACAGTGGCAGTTCCGGCGCGCGTGAAGCCCACGCGCCGGCGAGTAGGCAGTGTTCCGGCGACTTTTTTTGAAAAAAAATTTCTCCTCTTAGGTCGCCGGTGAGTTACGACCATACCCCTGTTGGAATTTTATTTTTTCAAGATTTTTTTTTCTTTTCCCTTCTCAGTTCTGCCCTGTTCTGCAAATCTGCCCCTGTTCCTTTTGTTTTTCTCTGT